>CAUYON010008305.1:0-13211 GCA_963573935.1 Arctocebus calabarensis | reverse complement strand
TTTCCCGTAGGGTAGAGTGGGAGGGAGGACCTCTGAACTCTGCTCGCTTGTTTGTATGGAGGTATGGCGTATACTGCGAGCTGTTCTCTTGGGGGAAGGGACTCCCGTCCGCTTGGTGATGTGCTCTGTACCTTTTATTTGTATCCTTGGGGTCACAGGTCGCTCCAGCAGTGTTGATGTGCGTTCCTTGACCTTGTCTCGGCTCAGCTCCAAACCGTTGGCTTTCTCACCAAATTTCTGTCCTTTAGCTCTCCTTCTGGACAGGAGCGTCTGCAGAAAGCTGGCTACAGACCGCCATCTTGGCTCCTCCCTTGGAATTTAATTTCTATCTTTTCTTCCATTCTATTTATCTTATTTGCAATCCATATTCTGAATTTGATTTCTGACATTTCAGCCATTTGTCTATTCATGGTATCTTCAGTTATATCCCTTTTGTCATTTCTTGTGGGGGGGATGATCTACTCTGGTTATTCATGTTGCTAGAGTTCTTCTGTTGGGTCTGCACCATGTTTATTTTCCACCATTTGGTTATTAGAACTGGTAGGGTGAGATTGGGATTCCAGGTATTAGCGATAGCCCCTTCCCAAAGTGCTAGGCTTTATAATTGTGGCTTATCTCCCACAACCTTACAAAGACCCCTTTCAGAGTATTAGCCTGAGACTCTGAGGACCTACTTGGGGAGATAGTGCAAGCTAGCTCTGTTTTGATATTAGCCAACCTCTAACCTATGCTAAGAAACCACAGTATTAGGTTTAAATCTTGACTCTGAAGAGATACGAATAGCTGTGGCAACCAGCGCCCACCCTTCAGTTCTTTTCCACTACAGAACTTTGAATGTCAACCTCAGAATGTCCCTGATTGGACAGCCCCAGACACAGGTTCCAATTAAATTGACTCAAATATTTGATCTTTTGTGCAAGATCACAAGATCTTTTGTGTAAACTCTGCTCAACAGATAGGAACTCAAGGGTCTCCAATAGCACAATAGGAGCCAGGGATCCACACTCCTGCCCACAGACTCAGTCCACACTGTTGTACACTTCTCTACTCACGCCCCCACCCACTGGGCTCACTCCACACCCCAGTAGCCTCTGCTTACCAGACTAGTTGGGGTCAGAGGACCATGCCCTACCTGCCAGTCTCTGTCCACTGCCTGGAAAGCCTCTGGTCACAGCCTCTGTTACGGTCAAGGGACTGCATTCTGCCTGCAGGTCTCAGTCCTCCCCTGGTAAGCCTCTGCTCACCAGCCCCACTGGAGACTGAGGACCACATCCTGGCTCTTAGGTATTAGTTCACACCCAGTAAGCCACTGTTCAGGGGTTCTGTTGGCATCAGGGGTCAATACCTTGCTCTCAGGTCTCAGTCCATGCCTAGTAAGCCTCTGCTTGCAGGCCCAGCAGGATTGTGGACCATCCCTGTCTGCTGAACTCAGTCCACACAGGGGAACCACTGGGGGTTCTATCACAGCCAGGGATTCTACACCTCATCCAGTCAGACACAGCTCAAACTGAGGGTCAATACCACCACTGGCTTGGCATAGCCATAACCAGGGGACTGCTTCTCCTCCTACCGAGTGTCCCTTTCTTCCCACACCCTCTTTCTTTCCCATTAGTCACAGATTCTGTCCTGATGGTTGGCAGTCCACACTATGCCCAGATCTCTGAGGATAAGACCAAACACTCTGTGCCCTTCAGGGGGCAGAACTTCAGACCGCCATGTGAGGGGGAAATGGTGGACTGGGAGTTTGGAGTTGTGGGGGAAAATATCTGTTCAATTTTATGCGTGGTGGGGTGGTTTCTAGGTTTATAAGTGGGACTTCCCTGGAGAAAGAGACCTGGAATTTAGCAGCTTTCTCCAGTGAGGTAAAATAAGAGGACTTTTGTTCACTGCTGGTTCACAGATAGCCTGCGGCAGATCTCCTGCTTGGGGAAGGGCTCCCCCATCCTCTAGTCAATAAGCTTTGTACCTGTAACTCATTTTCTTGAATACTCATTCTTGGAGTTACAGCTTGCCAAATTTCTTTCTTGACTCAGATCCCCACCTTTGGTTTCACAGAGTCCAATTCCATCCAGTTTTTCTTAGTCTGCTCAGGACCCTCTGCCAAGGGTTGCTACCAGTCGGCCATCTTCCCAGAATCCTGATTCATGATTTTTGGTGCAGAGCTTGCTTTTCAAAGCTCATGTTCTCTGTTACCTAAATTGATAAGGTGGAGCTGGTGTGGCTACTGTAGACAGCCTAGAAGCTGATTGGAGGAAGCTAGCAATGAGCATGCATATAGGGTCAGCAAAATTAAACCTTTCTTACTGCAAGCTGATAAGATTCTTGCACTGTTGGGATAACAAAACAATTTATTATACTAATAGGTGCAGTTGTCACATCCCAAGTTCACTTCTGTTTGCTAAACCACTACCAAATATGTGTCAAATACAATGGTGATCCATATGGATCAATCAGATGTGGACCGTGAGCTCCTGGAGCTCACAATTTCACAGTCCTTTCTTTTTAATTAATTAGAGTCCTCCCTGCATTCAGAAGAAATGCTTTTTTCCCATCTAATAAGAAATCTTAAGCATGAGTAGTGCAGTTATGAGTTTTGAAGACAAGACCTCAGTTATAAATCATGGAGGTTAACAAGTTTCTAAACCTCTCTGAAATTAGATAATTATTATTATTGTTGTTGTTTGCTGGTGGTGTTGTTAAGATGAGAATAACTTTAATCATGTAGGAGTTAATTCTTACAATAGGTCCCTCTCTCGCACCATGTAGGAAGTGGCAGTTATTAATAGTAAAAAAAAAACCACAATGTTAATATTATAAATATTTTGTATTAATTTCTCTTTATGGAAAATTATCTCTTATTCACTGTTAGAAAATACTTTTGTGTCTTATTTCCCTTACAGTGTCTATACAGAGCTGGACACATAGTGTATGACAAATGAATGTGGACTCAAGTTCTTTCAGAATTTATAGGGGATATGGGATCATTTACAGCTTGAAGAAGTCAGGAGACATTTCAAAATGTCAAGCAGTTTGAAACAATGGAACCAAAATTTTTTTTTTCCTTTTTGTGCCCCAGGCCAAAACTAACACCTAATAGTTCTGTTTATTAGGTTCTTAGGGCCAAATACCAAGTGTTTATATCCTAACAGCTTAGTAGGCATTTGGGAAAACATACACCTATTAAATTTAAAGAAAAAAATTTTATTTCACTTTTAATAACCAGAACTGTTATTGCTAATGGGTATGTGTGTGCATGCCTTTTATTTATTTTTTATTAAGTCATTTGTACATAGATCATACATATATTTATGTCATTATGTGTTTTGATGTGTTGAATATTTTTACAAAGTGGAGTGCTTGCCTGCTACTAATCAAAGTAGCTTTTACCTCATTTACCCAATTACAGCATTAAGACATTTGTGTTCTACACCTGATAGATCCAATTTGCACTTGCATTATGACTCATAGCTATGGTCTCCCTATTAACCTTTCCCTCTATCAACCCACCTCCCTTCTTTCCTCTCTTCCTCCCCTTCCCTTTTTCATCCTAGGCTATAGTTGTGTTTCATTTTTCACTAACACTTGCATATGAAAAATTAAATTTTTAAGACAGTGAAAAATTTTCTTATTCCAGAGACAGAGCATAATTATCAGAGAAAATAGCACAAAGACATAAATTAGGAATTTCTGGGATATGTGAGACAAATACTAAGTAATTCAATTTAGGTATATGTGGAGCTCATGAAATAAGTATTTTTGTAAAAAGGTAGGGCGAGGCCAGAACACAGAGTATCCTGACATGCATGTAAGGAGTTAAGTATGGAGTGTAGAAAAAAGGATCCCCTTCTGGCATCCAAGAAAGAGTGAGGGATGGAAAAGAACAGAATTTCAGGAATCCTGTCTTAGAGTGTAGTGCTACATTGGGGACTTCATAATCAAAATTGTCCTATTACATAGAAAACATTATTTTCATTTTAGAAAACACTCTGGGAGGCTGAGGCAGGTGGATTGCTTGTGCACAGGAGTTCAACATCTGCCTGAGCAAGAAAGCTCAGGAGTTCTAGACCAGCCTGAGCAGGAGTGAGACCCCATCTCTAAGATTAGCCAGGCATTGTAGCAGACACCTGTAGTGTAAGCTACTCAGAAGGCTCAGGTAAGAGGATCACTTGAACCTTGGAGTTTGAGGCTGCTGTGAGCTATGATGTTGCCTTGACACTCTCCCGAGAGCAATAAAATGAGACTCCATCTCAAAAACAAACACAGAAAACAAAAACAAACACACAAACAAAAGATCCAAAACAACAACAACAAAAAAGAAGTTAAATAACATATTTGAGTCACAAGCACCCATTCCTGGGAAGACATCATGTACATTTAACATTCTATTTATTTTTGTGTCCATTCAAAACCAAAATAGTACATTTCCCTTCAAGATTTTTATTTTATTTGTAGGAAAAGTCATTCTTGTAATAATTTAGTTTCATGGTGTTCTAACCAAGTCCAAATCAGTTTCCTTAATCTATTTTTTCTCAAGGTTTATTTTGAAGATTCTTGTGAAGCATGAAATGTTACAAGAATACAAGCCATTACTACTAATGCTAGTTAGATAAAGTTTGTTTAGAACAGCTTTCTTTAGACTTTCTAAAAACTTTAAATAGTTTTTAACCCTCTAATGAGAAAGATAAAGGTATTAAACTAAAGTACTTTTTGTTTTCTGTTTTTTTTTAATTTTTATTTTTTATCAAATCATAGCTGTGTACATTAGTGCAATCATGAGGTACAGCTTCATATACAATCTGAAATATTTTCATCCAACTGTTCAACATAACCTTCATGGGATTTTCTCGTTTATTGTGTGGAAACATTTGTGTTCTGCATTTAGTAGGTTTCACCTGTCCCTTCTAAGATGCACCATACGTGTGATCCCACCATTTACCCTCTTTCCACCCACCCTCCCCCTCCCCTTCTCTCCCTTACCCCTTTCCCCATCTTCATGTGCTATAATTGGGTTATAGCCTTCATATGAAAGCTATAAATTAGCTTCATAGTAGGGCTGTATACATTGGATACTTTTTCTTCCATTATTGAGATACTTTGCTAAGAAGAATGTGTTCCAGCTCCATCCATGTGAATATGAAAGAGGGAAAGTCACCATCTTTCTTTAAGGCTGCATAATATTCCATGGTATACATGTACCACAAGTTATTAATCCATTCATGGATCAATGGGCACTCACACTACTCATGTCTATTAGAGTTTTTCTTATAAATTGAGGTACATTCTGGTTGAGTGCATAAATATTAATAATTGAAATCTCATCATATTGAGTATTACCTTTAACAAATATGAAATGACCGTCTTTATCCTTCCTTATTTTGGTTGGTTTAAAGCCTATCGTATCTGAGAATAAGATTGCAACACCTGCTTTTTTCTGTTTTCCATTTGCCTGGAATATATATGACCATCCCTTCACCTTGAGCCTATATTTATCTTTTAAGGTAAGATGAGATTCTTGTATGCAGAAGGTATCTTGTCTAAGTTTTTGTATCCAGTCAGCCAACCTGTGCCTCTTTAGAGGACAATTTAAAACATTTACATTAATTGAAAATAATGATAAGCCTTTTGAAAGTGAAGTGTGTATTTTTGATGCTTTCGCCATTGTGGAGTTTGGAATTTGGTTGAAAGTTTCTGAATGAGTTTACTTTTGTGGTAGAGGTTTGTGCTGGTCATTATGGAGGATAAGTCTGAGAATATCCTTTGCTTTAGTTATGCAAATTTCTTCAACATACAGATGTCATTAAAATATTTATTTCGCCAATGTAAATGAAACTCAGTTTGGGTGGATATAGGATCCTGGGTTGGAAGTTATTTTGTTTTAGGAGGTTAAAAGTTGATGACTACTTCCTTCTAGCTTGAAAGGTTTGAGCAGAGAGATCTGCAGTTATTCTAATATTCTTCCCCTTATAAGTACTGGTTTTCTTGCAACTGGCTGCTTTCAGAATCTTCTCCTTTATATTAACTTTAGTGAAGTTAACTTGGTGTGCCTGGGGGATGGCTTATTTGGGTTGAGTCGTGCTGGGGTTCTGAAACTGTCTGCTATCTGAATTTCAGAGTCTCTGGGCATGTCTGGAAAAATTCTCTTTTATAATCTCAAGAGGAAGGGACTCTGTGTCTTGTGAAGCCAGTCTGTTGCTTTCAGGTATCACTACAAGATGACTATTGGTTTTTTTAGAGTTATCCCAGAGCTCTCTGAGAGAGTGATCCATTTTTGCCTTCCATTTCTCTTCGTCTTTGAGCATTTGGAGTGTTCGCAAGCTCTGTCTTCATGTCAGAAATTCTTTCTTCTGCTTGCTCCATTCTGTTACTGAGGGCTTCTACTCTATTTCTCAGATTTTTGAGGGCTGCAACTTCTTGTCTCAATGTGCCAAAATCTTTGGTCATTTTGTCTTCGAATTGGTTGAATTCTTGAGACATCTTCTGAATTAATCCTACAATTTCTACCTCCATCTTTACTTCCATTTTTTTGATCTTGTTTGCAATCCAAATTCTAAATTTGATTTCAGACATCTCAGCTATCTGTTTGTGGATGGGATCCTCTGGATTGGCTGGTTTGTCATTCACTGGGGGAGTTGCAGTGTTCTGTTTATTCATGTTGCCAGAGTTTTCCCACTGGTTCTGCCCAATGATTGTTTTTCAGTGTTTAGCTAGATGAGCAGGTCAGGTGAAATTGGGCTAGAAACTTCTACGGTTGTGGTTGACCAGCCCTTAACCTAGGAACTGGGACTGGTGACTACAGCTTTTCCTCTACAATTTTGCAAACTACCTCTACAGTAGCACAGTCTTTGACTCTAGAGGCCTGCTTGGTGTAGTGGGGGTAGGTGGCTCTGTCTTGTATTCAGCTGATCTCTGTCCAATCCTAGTGAATCAGTAACCCTGGGTTGCAGTCTCAGCTTTGGTGAAATACAAGCAACTAGGACATCCCTTCCCCCAACAGTAACATCTGGAAGAGGACAATCAAACCTTCCCACTATAGAAAAACGTGGGACCCATCTTGGAGGGTCCTCGGATAATTTGTCCAGTTCAAGAGTTCCAGACCAATTGTCCCTGACAGCCCCCCACTCTCTAGCTGGAGAGTTTAAGGGGACTCCAGCAACTAGACAGTAGGGGTCTATTGGCAGCTAGAGTGTGATTTGAGTCTCTTGGCATTCCAAGGAGTCAAAAATGCCCGTCCAGTAGGAGGTTTAGAGCCAGAGGGGTGATACCACTTACCTCACCTTGGTTGTCCTTCACCATCAGACTCTGGTCACTCCAGTCTCTGGTAGTCTCTCTGGCAGTCTCTGTTAACCTTGTCTCTGTGGCCCTATTCTGTCCAATAAGCAAATGTGCCTGGGCTATGTGCCTGCCAGAGTCAAAGTGAGGTTGTTGCCTCCTCCTCGTGGTTACCACAGTCTACCACCATCCAGCAGGGGTCTGCCTGCCTCAGGTGCTCAATGGCAGCTGAAGAAAGTTCCACCTGAGCTCTGTCCAAACCTGAGGATATCCAGACAGCAAAAGAATTTCTCCCTTGGCCACTGCACCTTTGTTACTGCTGTTCTGCAGTACTGGAATCCCTATAGCGCAAGGTCTGGTTACCTCTGGAAGGCCACAGAGTTGGGGAGATGACTCTCCAGAGTTAGACCCCAGTAGGATCACTCTACTATTGCTGAAGTTGGGTGGCAGGTGCCTCCTCTTAGGTTCATGCACCTCAGCAGCTTCCGAGCCTCCACCCACAGTGCAGGAATCCAAGCCTCTGTCTGCTGCTGAGATACTCTTTTTCTTTGGGCCAGGTCAGTCACCTTTCCATCTATGTCTTCCTGTACAGTTACTAGATTCATAGGTACATCACAGCTGTACAGCAACCGTCTATGCAATGCCCTGTCCTAGCTACGAAATGCAGACAATATGGATTCTGGAGGAGTTGGACTTCTCGACTGCCATGCGTGGGTGGGGGGTAGACTGAAGGATCAAAGTGGTAAGGAAAGCATTTGTTCAAATTTCCTACCAGACAGGGGAGTTCCTAGACTCTGAGTAGGGGCTCTCTTGAGAAGGAGTCCTAACTTCCAGCAATTCCCCCTGGTGGGTTGAGGAAGGAGAGCCTCAGTTTATTGCTCACCAGTAGAGATCACAGAGTAAGCAGAAAGCTCTCTTAGGGGAGGGGGCGGCTACACAACCTCTTTGGGATGAGATCTGTACTGAAAATAGTTTCTTTGGGGTTGAAGCTTGCCTCAGCAGTGAAGGCAAGCAATTGTCTATCTCATCTCTCAGTTCAGCTCCCCTCCTTCAGCTTTGTTGGGTTCTTTCTAGTTGTTATCTCTCCCACCAGACTGGAGCCTCTGTTGGGAGCTGGATCCAATCAGCTATTGTACCCCATTCCCCGTTGCTCTTGTTGGATGTGAAAATTGGAGTTAGGGACAATAGCCAACTTGAGGATTTAGCAGAACACCAATTACATTGAGACCAAATTAACTAATAGATAAAAAGGCTACCAAATACACAAACCTGCAGATGCACACACAATCAGAAACACATAGACATACAGACAAAATAAAACAAACAAACAAAGAACAAAACAAAATAAAAATCTACAATAAAAATAATGATAATTGTAAAATAATTGAAAAAAGTCTCTAAAATATCGGATGTGAGCAGTTTCAGAAACCGTAAGAAGGGAAGAAGAGGAAGATAGAAAGAAAAATAAAGTAGTATTCATAACAGAGTTAAAAAAGAAGAAATAAAAAAAGAAAAATGAAATTAAAAATAGAAAAAATAAAAATAAAAAAACTAAAAAATAAAAAATTAACAATAGCTCCTTCAAGAAAAGGATTAAAAAAAGGAAAAAAGAAAAAGAAAAAAGGCACCAATCTCAAAAATATTATTCGTGTATATATATAGAAATACATATCTATACTATGAGGTAGATGTCAACTTTAGTAGGAATACATTTATAATGCAATATACTTTCTGGATACTAGGTGGCTCTGTGAGTGGTTACCAGGCTTATACCCGATTTGCAGTTTACATTGTTACCATGGTAACCACTTTATCTGGCGGGTTGGATTTTTGGACTTTCTATAAAAGTTTGTTTCCTACCTGTTGCCCCACTTCGGGTGCTCTGTTCTAGACAACACTCCTATCCTACCTCCAAACTTGTTGCAGGAGTCCACGCTTCACAAATCTTTCCACTCTGCTCCCACGTTCTCCCGAACTGGCAACTGCAATCGACTGTGCGAGAAGGGCTGGCTGCTGCAGCTCCTCTGATCTCTTCCCCTCTTGCAGCTGCAGTGTACTGAGACCTTTTCCCCAATTTCTGCAGCTCAGAGTCTCTCTATTGAGTCCCAGTTCCCCTCACGGCCTGAATAGCCAGATTTCACCAGGAATGGTACGGTCTGTTTAATTACTCCTGATGATCTGGGAAAAGTTGTCCTCCATTTTGGACAATTCAAAATGTCTGTTTCTCAGGTGGGAGCCCTCCCCTCAATTTTCCTGCTGGCTTCCTAGCCCTCTTTGGCTCTGAGGGCACCGCTTTCTGGTTGTCAAACTCTGCTTAGGAATCCACACTTCACCGAAATTTTCATCAATTAGATTTTGTGAATTGCTAAACTGCTGTCCTCCATGAAGGAGGGGCCAGCTGCCGGCCAGCACAGGCAGGCAGGGGAAAAACTCTATGGTAAAGTCCATGGTTTTGAATTACACCTCAAATATAGAAATCCACCAATTCACCATGTGTCTCCAGCTGTCTATCCATTCCAATAATCCACGTAGGGAAAAATCCAGAGCCCCCTCCCTCTCACCTGATGACTTGAGAGAGATGAGCTACACGTCCATCTCAACTGCCATCATACTCCGCCCCCTAGTATTTTTTGATTTAACTTTCCTAAGTACAATATTGACAAATCAAAAGCTCATTAACATTATAGAAATTCATCCCATTACCCTTCTCTTAAGTTTTATACGGGATTAAACATACATCCAGGATATGAAAGTTTAAAAAAATCCAAGTGCATATACCATAATGGAGACCAAAAGTGAGGAATAATTCAGTGCCATGGGGTGTGGCCTTTTTAGTCCGTTGACACAAGACATGTACTAGGGCTTCAGATGGTTCCAAAAATGAGTGTGTTGAGCACACATTCACAATGATTGAATGCTCATAATTCAGAGGATGAGTCCTAGGATAAGATAGGTTGAGGAGGTTATATCATAATAACCATCATGTACTAAATGTCTACGATGCACTCAACTTTTTATTCATATTATTTCTAATCATCAAAAGACTTTTTTCATATCATACATTGCTATCCCTGTTTTATAAACAAAATTAGGATCAGAACACTTTAAAATTTGTCTAAACTCTTCCAGCTAGTATGTGAAAATTAGATTTTTAACACACATTTTGGGAACCATAGACTGCATGCTTTCTACTCAATTATCTTTTCCAAGATGTGCTCTACGCTGACATTCTGTAGTTCTACCAATTACATTCAGTTCTTTCTCTTAAAGTGGAAAATGCAGCTGTGTACAGATTCATAAGTTAGCTCCATGCAAAATGGACTCATTGGAACATTGTCTACCTGGTCTTCATTCTATGGCACACAGTCACCCTTTCTGTTCTCCTCTTGATAGACAGCTGTTGACACGGATCTCTCTGTCTTCTGTGGACCAGAGGAAGTCCCCTCTCTCCTCATGCTACCTGTGTTTTCTACCAGACAAGACCAGTGCCCTGGAAATGGTGGAAATTTAGCCACTCATGCGGCTAATGATGGACAGTGTGAAGGTTTCTGAAAGTACAGAAAGCCTCAAGATAAAACTAAATACCATGAGACAACAGAATCTAGTCTTAAATGCATTAAGTATTCATATCAATCAATTCTTAAGCTTAGCAGGCTTCATATTCGTTTCATTAGAAATTTAATAACTGATATTTATCAAAAGCTGGTTCTATTTGTCTAAAAAAATAATTATTTAAAAATAACCTTCAGGGTGGTGCCTGTGGCTCAAAGGATTAGGGCACTGGCCCCATATACTGCAAATGGCAGGTTCAAATTACAGCCCTGGCCAAAAACTGCAAAAAAAAAAAGAGGAAAAAAAAAAACACCTTCAAAAGAAGTATGTTAGCTCCATCCCAAACCAGGCTTGAACACACCATACAGGGTTCCTCAAAGTTTTCTTCAACTGCAAAACTTTAGTGATTAATGTAGACTTTACCAAAGATCTTACCAAGAAAGAGATGTAGACATTGTTAAAATGTATTTCATAGTTCTGTTCTTCCCAAAGCCTTTTTTCCCCATGTCACCACTAAAACTTTTTCTGCTCTATTTTCCATATAGCAATTAATTTTTCAGACTTTCTCCTTAACAGATTATCCTTAAGCATACTCATTAATTTATATTTAATTTTTGTAACTTTTTATCATGTAAAGCAAATTCAGATCTTTCTTTTTACTATGTTTGTATTATGTAAAAAAAATTCAGATCTTCCTTTTTACTACATCCCAAATTATATCAACCTATATCCATGAAGGTGCTCAAAAAAATGTATTGTATATTTAGACGGCATATTAACATCACCACACTCAGCGTGCTGTATCATATTTTTCCCAAAGAAATACAATACTTTCTCTAAGTAAGAGTTTGATGAATGTGGCTGTCTGCATTCAATTACATGCTTCTTTAATTACTAAGCTGTCATGTTTTCTGATTTATTGAGCCATATAGAATTCTTAGGAATATGCAGAATTTAGATAAAGGAATAAGACTAGTTAGTGGCAGACTAGTTAGTGGGATTGGTTAGCTGGCTGTTCTGTGGCTTCCTCCATAGAGCTTGCTAAGCTGATGTGGTGGGCAAAGATAATAGTGGAGGAAATGAATACTAGATAAAAAAGAAAAGAAATACTGTCCACAGTTTAATTCTGTTTTCCTATTTACTGTGCTATGCACTTTGCAAACATATACTGTTTTATTCTTTACCCTTGCCTTGCAATGTCCACATTATCCCCATTTGACGGATGAGAAAACTGAGGCTCAGCGAGGTATTGTCACTTGCCTATCTAGATCCACATAGAGAATTTTGGTTGTGTGTAGAGACTTGTGTCAAAACATACAGTGTCTCTCAAGTACTAGTTTAAGTGCAATACGGAACTAGATTTTGGGACAATGTTTCTGCAGATTAATTTTTGCTTGAATCAGTTTAGAACATCACTATGCTTGCTCTGCAAATTGGAACTTTAAGCTTTAGATTTGTTTAAAATGGAGGTGGTTAAGACTAGCTGGATTGGACTATTAAAGTTTGTCTCCATGGGAAAAATAAGATAAGGCTAAAATGACCAGTGCATGCCTATGTATCAAGCCTTGGGAAAATAGGGATACTGAGAGAGTGATAGATGAGAGAAGTTGCTTTTCCATGCAGTGAAGCTTCACTTATTATGTCGCAGGGGATCTCTGGAGCAAGATGACATCAAAATATGATATTTGATCCTTTTTTTTTATGTGATATTTGGTAGCAGAGGTTGGAGGATGCGCTGGAATCACATGTTCTGGCTTAACCTCCGAATATTGCATCTGACCTACTAGGGTTACTGTGAAGGAACTCAAATTGCATGTGGTTTTTAAAAGAGTAATCACCTCCTTGAATCTTTTATAGAAAATTGTTATAGGAAAAATCAAAAGGAGGATTGCAGTATATTGCTGAAGCTTGCTCTGTTCAAAGTGGGCAATGTGGCTCAGCCAGTAGGATGCGTACCTCTGGGACACAGGCACGGGAGCCTATTCACCACTGTAGTCCCCGCCCTTACACCCTGTTTGCGGTTTCCCTTTAATCCAGTCCACCATGACTGACAGCCATCTGTGGATCAGTCTGGAAAGATGGAGAAGGCTGGGACATGTTTGGCTTCACAGACAATAATATTTAAATTAATCTGTAAGGCTCAGTGCCTGTGGCTCAACGGGCTAAGGCACCAGCTACGTACACCTGAGCTGGCAGGTTCGAGTCCAACCCGGCCCCCACACAATGACGGCTGCAACCAAAAAATGGCCGGGCGTTGTGGCGGATGCCTGTAGTCCCAGCTACTTGGGAGGCAGAGGCAAGAGACTTGCTTGAGCCCAGGAATTGGAGGTTGCTGTGAGCTGTGATGCCATGGCTCTCTACCCAGGGGGACAGCTTGAGGCTTTGTCTCA
>CAUYON010008301.1:0-10776 GCA_963573935.1 Arctocebus calabarensis | reverse complement strand
AGTCTCACCCTATTCCCCTGAGGGCTAAGGCTGCAAGGCGTCTCAGTCCCCGCCTTTAGGCTGCTCAGTCACTAGATTACTCGCTCCCGCCCAATGCCTGTTTTGCGACCCTGAGGGTGGAGCTTGCCAGGGCAGTTCTCCTACAATGGCTCCACACAGCCCCCACCAAACACTGGCAGCTCCTTTGGCTTAGTGGCCCAGTCTGAACCCCCAGGCAACACTCAAAAAAAAACACCACACTCCTCCCCAGGTTCTCCCAAGGCAGTTCAACCAAGTGCCAAGTCCAAAAGAAACCCAAACGGCTTACAGGCAAGGCCCTTCCAGCCTGCAGTCCCAGTGCCTCCCCACCCACAGCCGCCGACAGGATCAGACCGAGTGAACAGACGCAACCACTTGCCCATTCTCTGCTGCTTTAGCCTTCCTCAGGGTGTCCAGAAGCCTCACGCTGTCTCCCTGTGTCCCCAAAGGGAAGTTTCTGGGCAGATCCCGCCTGGCAGAGATGCCTGAAGTCCTCTCTCCCCAGTCTCATTGTGCCCAGCCGCAAGGAAGCTGTTACTTGTCCGCCATCTTCTATGATGGAGATATTAAATACTTTAATAACATCCACATATTGAAGAAATTTCCCATAACTAAACCAGCTCTCCAGGATATTCTCAGAACTATCCATCATAATGACCAGTGTAAAACTCCACCACAAAAGTAAACTCATTCAGAAACTTTCATTCAAATTTCAACTTCCACAATGGCAAAAGGATCAAAAATGGACACTGGACTTTTGAAAGGCTTATCATTATTCTCCATTAATGTGAATGGTTTAAATTGTCCTCTAAAGAGGCATAGGTTGGCTGATTGGATACAAAAACTCAGGCCGGGTATCTGCTGCATACAAGAATCTCATCTTATCTTAAAAGATAAATATAGACTCAAGGTGAAGGGATGGTCATCTATATTTCAGGCAAATGGAAAGTAGAAAAAAGTAGGTATTGCAATCTTATTCGCAGATACCATAGGCTTTAAACAAACCAAAATAAGGAAGGATAAGTATGAACACTTTATAATTTTTAAAGGTAATACTCAGTATGAAGAGATTTCAATTATTAATATTTATGCACCCAACCAGAATGAGCCTCAATTTATAAGAGAAACTCTAACAGACATGAGTAAGTTGATTTCCTCCAGCTCCATAGTAGTCAGAAATTTTAAGAGTCCTTTAGCAGTGTTGGACATATCCTCCAAAAAGAAGTTAAGCAAAGAAATTTTAGATTTAAACTGAACCGTTCAACATTTGGATTTAACAGATATATACAGAACATTTCATCCCAACAAAACTGAAAACACATTCTTCTCATGAGACCATGGATCATACTCCAAAATAGATAAGGTTTTAGGTGACAAGTCTAACCTCAGCAAATTTTAAAAAATAGGAATTATTCCTTGCATATTCTCAGACCAACATGGAATAAAAGTTGAACTCAATAACAACAAGAATCTGCATACTCAAAAAAAACATGGAAGCTAAACAACCTCATGTTGAAGGACAGATGGGTCATTGATGAGATTTAGAAGGAAATTTCCAAATTTTGGGAACAAAATGACAATGAAGACACAAATTACCAGAACCTCTGGGATAATGCCAAGGGCAATCCTTAGAGGGAAATTTATAACACTACAAGCCTTCCTCCAGAGAATGGAAAGAGAAGAAGTTAACAACTTAATGGGACATCTTAAAAAACTGGAAAAGGAAGAACATTCCAATTCCAAACCCAGCAGAAGAAAAGCAATAACCAAAATTGGAGCAGAATTAAATGAAATTGAAAATAAAAGAATTATATAACAAATCAATAAATCAAAAAGTTGGTTTTTTGAAAAGGTCAATAAAATAGATAAACCTCTGGCTAACCTAACCAGGAAAAAAAAGAGTAAAATCTCCAATCTCCTCAATCAGAAATGGTAAGGATGGAATAACAACAGACTCCTCAGAAATTCAAAAAAATCCTTAACGAATATAATAAGAACCATTACTCTCAGAAATATGAAAATCTGAAGGAAATTGACCAATACTTAGAAGCACACCACCTTCCAATACTTAGCCAGAAGTAAATGGAAATGTTGAACAGGCCAATATCAAGTTCTGAAATAGCATTAACTATACAAAAACTCACTAAAAAGAAAAGCCCTGGACCAGAAGGCTTCGTGTTAGAATTCTACCAAACCTTTAAAGAAGAACTAGTATCTATATGACTGAACCTTTTTCAAAATATAGAAAAAGTAAGAATACTGCCCAACACATTCTATGAAGCAAACATCACCTTGATCCCTAAATGAGGAAAAGACCCAACATGAGAAGAAAATTATAGACCAATATTACAAATGAATATTGATGCAAAAATATTCAATAAGATCCTAGCAAAGAGAAACTAACAACACATCAAACAAACTATACACTATGACCAAGTGGGCTTTATCCCAGGATCTCAAGGCTTGTTCAACATACATAAATCTAGAAATGTAATCCAGTACATAAACAAATTAAAAAACAAAGACCATATGATTCTTTCAATTGATGCAGAAAAAGCTTTTGATAATATCCAGCATCCCTTCCTGATCAGAACACTTAAGAAAATTGGTATAGAAGGGACATTTCCTAAACTAATAGAGGCCATCTACAACAAACCCACAGCCAATATCATATTGAATGGAGTTAAATTGAAAGCATTCCCACTTAGATCAGGAACAAGGCAAGGTTTCCCATTGTCTCCATTGCTCCTTAACATTGTAATGGAAGATTTAACCGTTGCAATTAGGGAAGAAAAGGTGATCAAGGGTATTCACATAGGGTCAGAAGAGATTAAACTTTCACTCTTTGTAAATGATATGATTGTATATCTGGAAAACACCAGGGATTCTACTACAAAACTTTTAGAAGTGATCAAGGTATACAGCAGTGTATCAGGCTACAAAATCAACATCCATAAATCTGTAGCCTTTATATACACCAACAACAACCAAGCCAAAAAAAAAAAAAAAACAGTCAAAGACTCTATTCCTTCTACAGTAGTGCCAAAGAAGATGAAATATTTGGGAGTATACCTAACAAATGACGTGAAGGATCTCTATAAAGAGAACTATGAAACTCTAAGAAAAGAAATCACTGAACATGTCAACAAGTGGAAATACACACCATGCTCATGGTTGGGAAGAATCAACATTGTTAAAATGTCCATACTACCCAAAGAAATATACAATTTTAATGCAATTCCTATTAAATATCCATTTAAATCTCCATTGTCATATTTTAAAGATCTTGAAAAAATAATATATCATTTTATATGGAATCAGAAAAAATCTCAAATAGCCAAGACATTACTTAGAAATAAAAACAAAGCAGGAGGAATCACAATACCAGAGCTAAGACTGTACTATAAATGGATAGTGATAAAAACATCATGGTACTGGCACAAAAACAGAGAGGTAGATGTTTGGAACAGAATAGAGAACAAAGAGATTAACCCAGCTACTTACTGCTATTTGATCTTTGACAAGTCAATTAAAAACACTCAGTGGGGAAAAGACTCCCCATTTAACAAATGGTGCTGTGTGAACTGGCTGGCGACCTGTAGAGGACTGAAATTCAACCCACACCTTTCAACACTAACAAAGACAGACTCACACTGGATTAAAGATTTAAACTTAAGTCATGAAACTATAAAAATACTAGAAGACAGTGCAAGGAAATCTTTTGAAAGAATTGGCCTGGGTGAATACTTTATGAGGAGGACCCCCCACACACACCCCCAGGCAACTGAAGCAGTATCAAAGATACACTCCTGGGACCTGAGAAAACTAAAAAGCTTCTGCATGGCCAAGAACACAGTAAGTATAGCCAACAGACTGCCCTCAGAATGGGAGAAAATATGTGCAGGTTATGCCTCTGTCAAAGGTTTAATAACCAGAATCCACAGAGAACTCACAGGTATTAGCAAACAGAATAAAAAGAAACTTAAGAACTTAATGTTTCACAAAAATTTCCAACATTAAAACTAGACCAGTGATGTTATATCCATGTTTTATAGAGCCTTTCTTTTCCACCATTCATGCTAATACAAAAGGTAGGTTACAAAATGAGAAAGAAAGAGGGGTGACTTGGTATATGCAGCAGAGCTGGTATTAAGAAACTTGGTTAGAAAGCCAAAAACAGTCTTCTTTGAAGCTGCAGCATGATGTCTACTTTCAGATGTATTAGTCTGATCATCTAAAGAGTTTAAATCCAGTAGGAAGCAGAGGACAGATCTTTACTACAGTGCTAATCATGTCAGCAAGTTAATATCTCCACCTGGACACACTGACTATCTGGCAGAACTGAGTCCCCAAAGCTATTAATGGTTCTCACAATACCCCTAGAAGGAAAGATGCCTTTATAAAAGTTAAACTCATAATTTAGTGTACCACAGTAGACAAGGGATCTACTACTTGTGCTTTTTCAGAACATAAGAAATCATGGATTGGGGTCTTACTTCATCTACAGCTCCAGTTTGGCAGCCTTTTGTACAGCTGCATAGACCAGCAGCTGGAAGCTGCTGAAATCCTTGCACTCCTCTGGAGACGTAGGTTCTGGGACCAGCAGGGATTTGATGGTAGAAATATTGACCTTTTTCTTTGACTGGGCCTTCAGGGTGAGCTTCTGGCTTGGGACAAACTCTGGATCTGGCAGCTTCTCTCCTGACTTCTGGCCCATTGACTGGAGGAACAGGGTTAGGCATTGTAACTTGTCTGGATCTTTGGGCCACAACTTGACCTGCACAGATGGATCAGAATTTTGAAGAGGGTTAGCATCAGCAACCTTGCCTTTTTGTTGGTGCAAGGTGATCTGGTTCGGGTCGTTTCCATCCTGTGGAAGCATTTCTGGGAGAACACGTATACGAGCATTAATGAACCACTTAGAGATCTGTAGGAAAGACAAACTGGTTGGCTCTGATAGCATTCCTTTCTCCACTTCTGAAGGGTAGGCTTTAAACCATTGATCATACAACCAGTCGTGGAGGATCTTCACCAGTTTTGTTGGTAGGTACCCCTTCCACTTCCTCTTATCCTCTGTTAAAACAAAAACTTCCTCTGTACCAGCATTGATTCTTGTCAATGATTGAATTGTTCATGATTGTTCATGATTGAAGTGCCTTGAGCTGGGCTATGGGTATTTACTGGGTTTTCCATCTTCTTTTGATTTTCTTCAGCAGGCTTGACTCGGCAATCACTGACAACTGAGGTAGGGCTGCTGTAGGAGAGCCAGCGAAGAAAGCATAAGAGAAGTCTATAGAGGGAAGTCTCATATATTGCTTCCTAGGTAGATAAACGGTGTTGGTAGCAGCTGAGCCAACCAGCTCTGTGACATCACATCCTTTCTTTCCACATGCAGCGCCCCTTCCGAGTACACTTCCTGGCTTCCCCTTTCTCTGCTGCTGGGTGTTTCTGTAACTTTGAAGGTACTTTTCTTCACCCTATAGCTTATAGTTCTCTAGGGGTTGATTTCTCTGTTACTGTCACCAGTTTCCACTAATTGACAAACTCTTAATTTTCTTGGTGCAAATAAGCCCTTCACTCTCTGTCTTTTTAATTTTACTCTTGTATTCTTCTTCCCTCTTATTACTTGTAATTGCCTCACTAGCTCATCTACATAAATGAAAAACAATTTGATCATTAGCTATTAATCTCAATAAGTGAATGTAACTCGTGGACTCCAGCTAATCTCTTCCATATTCAAAGCTGATCTTGAGAATAATATTTAACGGGAAGTTTGCTTTTAAAACCCCACAACTGCTTCAATTTTTCTTCTGTATGACCTTGAAATTTTTAGGCAAGAACTCTTTGTGGCATGTCAGTTCCAATGTGGTCTTTGTGTATGTACTTTCAGTCTGATAGCCAATAGTGATGGTTTTCTGTGAAATTCTGGTCTTAAAAAAAAATCGTGGAAAAGTATAATGTTCAAAAAATAATTGTAATCATGCAGCTAGTTTATTTAAATCTTATTAGTTCAAGTACATAAAAATTATCTCCTGAGTCAGATAAAATAATGTGTATATTGTAAATGTTCATATCTGATAATAAAAAACAAGGGTTATCTCTTTCAAGAACAATATAACTTGCTCAGAAGACAATCATCAGCATCAATTATGACTCCTTAAGAGTATTGTATGTTAGTTTTCTTATTTATTTCAGTTTTTTTTTCAGAAACTGCTAGCCATCATCTTAAGCAATATATATAATCCACAATTTATTTCGGTCAGGGACAACATTCATTTGCCCTTAAGAGTTCTTATTTGGTGTCACTAGGTTAGATATAGGAATATTATCTACAGAAACTTTGGCTGTTGGTGACCTTAGTAGTATTGTCATTACTTAAAATTTACTATGGGGAGACCTACTGAAGTGCACAACCGTACCTAATGGACTTCTCAGCAAATCTCCCAACAACCACAATGTGCATATGTTGCCTACAGTGGAAAATCTCCTTTGGAATCCTCTAGAAGAGAGTGCTACTATTTACATTGGTCTTTTGAGTTTCTGAAATACAGAAGACAAGATTGTCCACGTATAGTGAAAACTCATTTTCTGCAACTATTTCCTACCAATATATTTGTGGTCCTTGCTTACCGACACTATTCTTATCTGTCAGTATGGCTTCTAGTAACTTGCCCTCCATGACTTGTTGGTTCCATACGTTCTCTTTGTATTTTTGAGGACTCATACCTCTGCTCAAAAATTAACATAGAAGATCATGTACTTAACAATTATAGATTCTTCTTACCGGCACGATCTGGGCTCTTGATTTTTAATGACTATTTTATTAATCCCCTGTAAAAAGAATATCATCGTGGCTCAAAATTACACCAATAAATTCGGAGACATTATTTTCCTTTAATAGCATCTGTATGATCATAGAGAAATCTGAAAATTAGGTAAAAAATTGGGGTGAAACCCATCATTTTTAATACAAAAATGTAGCTTTGTTTCATAATGTAATAATAGATTGAACATTATTATTTTTCTTCAAATTTTTGATGTTGAAAAATAATGAATTAAGGGGATCTCTGAAAAAAGATGTGCTGCTTTCACCCACTTGCTTGAAACTTTTAAGGGGCTCAAATTCCCTAAATTGGTATCTATCAATTTTTCTCTTTCTTTGTTGATTTTTTTTTTATGTAAAACACTGTAGGACCTCATTGAAAATAGTTCTGTACATCTATAAGCATTGATTTATTTACATGTGAAAAATATCATATCATGATTATATTATGAATGCCATGGCATGATACTAATATATGCACTTTCTTTCTCCCATTATGGAAGGCCATGACAAGATTGAGGATCTTCATATTTAGTTGCTCATTGTTTCTAGCAATCTTCTTGTAATTTGAATACCGGTATGAGTATTGTATACTTCAAATTACGCTAATCTACTTGCAGAGTTAAAAACCAAAACTGTATATTTTGACTTCTAGGAAATAAGGTTATATAAAACTGAATTTAAAAATACAAACAAGAAAACAAAAATAAACTGCAAACAAATCACAGTAAATTATATAAAAAATTATGGTATGGTATGTAAACTCTGTCAATCTTGAAAATAAAAAATCTTGGCAATGGCACATGACTTTTGATTATATAATGCATCTGGATAATTTCTGCCAGATAATTTACACTTTTACAAATTGAAGAAACATTCAGAAAGCCAATACTAAACTCCCCTATTAAAATAATTGGTGTCATGTTAAGAGTAGGAAGTGTAAGAACTTCCAGAAAATTCAACTGATATACCTTAATATGGAGAAATGAAATTGGAAGGTGTGGCCTGATGAGAATTATCCCTCAATAAGACTTGTGGATTTTACAACTTAATTATTGATTTTCTTCAACTTAAGTAGCAAATGTTTCTGTTTGTATTTAAAATTTCACATGTCATGGACGTAAAGGAAATGCTTTCCAAGTACTTTATAAATCTTGCATAATTCTGATGTGAAAATCTCACAAAACATGATCCAAACCCCCCAGCAGATTTATTATAAAGTTAAACATTTTTACTAAATAGAATATACATTCATGTAAAATAAAAAACACATGAATCAACAGACAAATTTGATCCAACAATACAAACATGATCTAACATTAGACTATACATTTAGATAATTATTCATATCAATGGTTAAAGGAAAAAAAATATTATTTTGATGGAAGTTGAATAACCATTTTACAGAATTTAAAATCATTTTCTGGTAAGCATGTCTTAGTGAAATAAATAAGAATAAAAGGATAGCATAAATTCATAAAGAGTTAAAGTTTCCAAAATCCAATTTCAAACTTCTAAACAAAGATCAAGAATGTTTTCATATAGTAAACGAGAAAATATCATAAATGGTATGTCAATCAGGTTGATAAAATATCTCAGATTGCATGTGAAGCCCCCACACTGTACCCCATGGTTGAACTAATGTACACAACTATGATTCAATAAAAAAAAAAAAAAACCTGTAAAAAAAAATAGTAAAATGAAAATGGATATTCTAATTTCATGAAAAAGGCAAAGATATTTATTTTCAGTAATAATACATGGCTTAACAGTCAGAACCAAAAGAATTAATCAAAGAAAAGTAAAAGAAAAACATATAAGAAAAAGAGACAAAGTATTCATATTTGTTGATGGTGTGATTAGTCACTTAGGAAACATTAAAACAACAACTGAGAAACTTTTAGGACAATAAGAATTACTTAAAAATAATCTTTGACAGATACAAGCAATCATCATTTAGGAAAAATACTAGGGAAGTTTCTACTTCATAATCATAACAAGAATAAAGATACAAAAGACCTAGGACTGAAATTAGAAATAGTTGTTCAAAAATATTAAAAATCCTATTTAAGAACACAAAATGAGATGTTAATAAGTGGCAAGATACATTTTATTTTTAAATAAGAAGGGTTAATATTATAATATAGCAATTTCTCTTTAAATTTATCTTTGTGTCTTATACCTACCTTTTGTTGTTTCAAAATAACAATAAAAAAATGCTCTGAATTACCTATTACCTTCACTTTACAATACATTTTGGAAAATGTCTCCAAAATTCATCTGGAGGGAAAAACATTTGATTTGCTATGACATTTTTGAAATAGAAAATTGTTGTAGAATTATTTGTCTTACTCAATATTATTATTTTGAATATCAATTATTTGAAATAGTGTGGTAAACACATTAGTGTAAACAGACCAATGCAATAAACAATATGTCCATGAATGTAAAGACATAATGGTACTGTGTGGGTAATAGTCATGAGTTTCTATGGCATTGATGAAGGCTGCTTATTTACCCTGAAAATAAGGAAAGCTGCCACCAATAAAATAACATAATCTTTGGATACTTTCCGCCAAATATTTTACATCCTTAAACTTATTGTGCTTAAAGAGTGGTAGGGCTAAGAAGTGTGGAGAATTTTGTCAAAGTCATGGTGAAAATAGCTTGTCCATGGATGAAAAGAAAAGTTGGGACAAGTGACTAACCATTTTGGGGGGGAAAAAAGGATATTTTTGTTTTACTGTTAAGTATGAAGGCAGGTATTGGGGATTTTAGCTCCTAGATAGTACTATGATAAATTACACAAGACTGTAGACATATATCTATGTATTTAAGTATTTGTGACTATGGCAATGCATGCATATGTGCACACCCACACATAACATCGTATGGATAAAAATTACTAGGTATAATTATTTTAGGATTAGAAAATTTTATACCAAAAATAAACCCAACCTGTAGACAAGTAAGAACTATAATGACTACATATTTTTAAAAAGACACATGATAAAAATATTTTTGCAATAGATATGACAATGTGTTAATATATTTATTTTCATATCTTGCTGCATCTTCATAGGATTGAAGGGGTGAAAAGGACAAAAGAAATGCATAGTGTGTCCTCACGTGGCAGAGAAGAATAGAAGAGCAGGACAAGTGAACTATGTTTGAAATCTTTATAAGGACATTAATTTCTTCATGAGGGCAGAGCCCTTATGATTTAATCATGTTGCAAAATGCCCTATCTCTAAGCCCTATTAATACTGTCACAGTGGGGATTAACTTTCAACACATGAATTTGAGGAGGGGCATTTAGACCACAACAGTGTTGCTGGAGTTAGTTATTTTTTATTTGACAAGACCGTACTCAATTGTTGGATAGGTTTTTTTGAGCTGATTATTTCTACAGATGTTATGGTGTGGCGACTATATTTACAATCAATTGAATTATGTGTATGAATATATCTCTGTAAAGTCTGTTGTGTCTCATTGATCATAGCACTGATGACTCTAAACTTATCATACACTTAGTATTGTGACAATTTAGACTGATAAAATTTATCATTTTTCAACTAGTTTAGCTAATATAGGTATTTTGACATTTTTAATACAAAATCTTTATTGAAATTAGTAAAAATATGATACAGCATATTTATTTGAATTATAACATTCATTGATTTTTAATATTTGCACAGAATTGTGCAACCATAAATACTATCAAATTTCATAAACTTTCATTACCTCCAAAAAGAAACACTCGCATTCAGCTGCCAGTCTTCTTTTTTTTTTTTTGAAATAAAAATTTTATCATTTATTATTTTATGCCAAATAATGGAATGAAGATGATATAACAGAAAACAGTTTTATTTACTGAAGGTATATGAATAGAAAATAAAATGCAGAGAACAGTTTAAATAATAGAGAAAAATTAT
>CAUYON010008299.1:0-11593 GCA_963573935.1 Arctocebus calabarensis | reverse complement strand
TACTCTGGTTGTTCATGTTTCCAGAGCTTTTCCGCTGATTCCGCCCCATATTTATTTTGCACCGTTTGGCTGGGTGAGTAGGTAAGGATAAGTTGGGTTGGGGGTTCTAGGAGTAGTGATTGACCAGTCCTTCCTTTGCCTATAAGCTGGGACTGGTGTTTGTACCTTTCCCCCTAGAGTTTTGTCAACCTGTACTTTGCTACTGCCTGTGCAACTGGAGGCCTTCTTGATGTGGTGGGGTCAAGTGGCTCTGTCTTATTTTCATCTGGTCTCTGTCTTACCCTAGAGAATCGGTTACTCTGTGTTGGATTCTGAGCTGTGGAGGAAAACCAGCAGTTAGGTCATCACACCCCCCACAACAATTCCACAACAATTGGAAAGGAAAATCAAACTTTCCCACTACCACACACCCAGTGTACAGCGTTGGAAAGTCCTTGGATGATCGGCCCAGTTGAAGAGGTCCCAATCAATTGTCCCAGCCAGTACCAACCTCAAATCAAAGAGTTGAAAAGTCTTTGGCGACTAGACAGCAGAAGTCTACTGGCAGCTTTATTTTAACTCACTCCAGGGTTCTGTGAGCTCAGGAGGCCCCCCAAGCCAGTAAATTAGCCTGGGAAAGTTGATGCCTCTTTCCCCACCTTGCCCCTCTGTCACACCCAGTCTCTGGTAACCCTGCAGGGCTGTGGTCTAGTTCTCTCCAATGAGTAGATGCTCTAGAGGTTTGCGCCTGCCTAGGTCACACGGGGCTCTGTGACCTCAACCAGTCCACCAGTTATGTCAGTGTTGGCAGTGGGGGAGGTAAGGCCTGACAACCTGGGTACTTGATAGTGGCTGGGGTGATTCACTCAGTACCAGCCCTGTGTAAAGTAGATGAAAAAGCTGATAGAACAGAACAAGTTCACAGAATTTCTGTCCTGTGGAAGAGACACTGGGCTTCTAATAGTCCTGACTCAGTCTGTGAGCTTCAGCCCTTTGTCTCAGCTGTCATCCCCTTAGGACCAGGTGTGGCTGAAATTTAGCAAAGCTTTCTCAGTGCTGGGCTTGGTGCCTCAGGGGACCCGCTGTCTGTTTCAGCCAGCCACCTTTTGGCTTACTCTCC
The DNA here is from genome assembly GCA_963573935.1 of Arctocebus calabarensis. NCBI lineage: Eukaryota > Metazoa > Chordata > Mammalia > Primates > Lorisidae > Arctocebus > Arctocebus calabarensis. The sequence goes on along the minus strand of CAUYON010008299.1, from coordinate 10,494 downwards.
TCTCGCCGCTCCTGAGCTGGGAGAATAGCACAGACCAGAGGCAGCCCGCGCCCTGTCCACACCCTTTGAGAAAGTGTCCAAGAATCTGGATTCTGTGTGGGACAGACCTCCAGACTTCAATGTGAGAGTGGAGGGGAGTGCTGGGAGTTCCAACTTGCAGGTAGAGAATATGTACAGTTTTATACAGTTTTATGCCTGGCTGGAGAGTGCTGCGGCACCCTAGTAAGGGAAGGAGGTCTGGTTTTTAGAGGGTCTCTCCCGTGGGGTAGAGTGAGAAGACATCTGAACTCTGCTCACTTGTTTGTATGGAGGTATGGAGTATACTGCGAGCTGTTCTCTTGGGGGAGGGGGCTCCCGTCCGCTTGGTGATGTGCTCTGTACCTTTCATTTGTATCCTCGGGGTTGCAGGTTGCTCCAGCATGGTTGATGTGCGTTCCTCGACCTTGTCTCTTGGCTCAGCTCCAAACTGTTGGCTTTTTCACTAAATTTCTGTCCTTTAACTCTCCCTCTGGATGGGAGCGTCTGCAGAAAGCTGGCTACAGACCGCCATCTTGGCTCCTCCTCCCCTATTCCTAGAATTTCTAATTCCACCTTTCCTTCCATTCTGTTAATCTTATTTGCCTTCCAAATTCTAAACTTGATTTCTGACATCTCAGCAATTTGTTTATGAATGGGATCTTCTGGTGTATCTGCCTTGACATTCCTTGGGGGAGTTGATTTATTCTGATTATTCATGTTGCCAGAGTTTTTCTGCTGATTTCCCTTCATGATTATTTTCCACCATTTGGCTAGATGATCAGGTAAATTGAATCGGGGACTCCTGGATTAACCAGCCCTTTTTCCAAGAGCTGGGAATGGTGACTGCAGCTTTTCCCCTGTAGATTTGTGAAGGACATAGACAGTACTATGGCCTGAGACATTGGGAACGTGCTTTGTGTGGTGGGACTAGTTGGCTCTGTCTTGTATACAGCTGGTCTCTGTTGAATCCTAGTGACTCAGTAACTCTGTGTTGAAGTCTGAGCTGTGGAGAAATACAAGTAACTAAGACACCCTACCCCCACCATGGGCAACAACTGGAAAAGGAAAATAAAATCTGCCACAAGAACACAAGCAGGGTACTACCTTGGGAGGTCCTTGGGTTATTGGCCTAGGTCAAGGGTTTCAAATCAATTGTCCCAGTCAGCACAAGTCTCAAGTGGGAGAGTTCAAAAGGTCTCAAGAAACTGGATAGCAAGGTTCTGCTGGCAGCTCAAGTGTGGCTCACTCTGGTGCTCCTGTAGTCAGAAGGGTCTGCCTGGCAAATGAGTTAGTCTGAGGAGGTTGATGTCTCCTTCTCCACCTTGCACCTCTGTCACATCCAGTCACTGGTAATCCCATAGGGCTGTAGCCCAGTTCCCTCCAATGAGCACATGCACTAGGAATTTGCACCTGTCTGAGTCACAGTGAGATCTCTGTTTCCTTGGCCAGGCCACTGTACTCTGCCACCAGCCAGTAAGGGTAGTTAAAGCCTGACTACCTCAGGTGCTTAATGGAAGCTGGAGAGTGTCATTCAGTTACAACTCCGCCCCAGATTAATATTGTTGCAACTTACATTCTCGCTTAATTTGCATTTCTGTCCCAGTTGTATTCCACTTTGGGCCAGGTGCTGTTTTAGTTCATAGAAACTGTGACTCAGCCCAGCCCTGTGCTGTTGCTGCTAACAACTTATTCTCACAGAGCTGGCATCTCTGTCACTGCTACACTCTGTGTTGGGGTGGGTGTGGTTAGAATTCACAAAGGGCTCTCAGTTCCTGCCCCCTTCCTGAAGTGATGCTGCTGTATGCCTGCTGTTGTCCCAGCTATGCTCCACTGGGGGCTAGGTGCATCTTGGGCTCACAAAAGGAGCAATTCTGACTTATCCCTGTCCTGGGAGTATGCCACCTCTGTACACACGTATTCTAGTCTCCATCCCTGCGCTGCCCCACCTGGGCAGGTAGTGCCTCAGGCATATGCTTTGTTCACAGGGCCTATGTTTCTATGGCTGCCACTGGAGTAGAGCCCTGGCTCCCTTTGGTTGCTAAGAGAGATAGGAAGTGTTTCTCTAGAATATCACCAAGGATATAAGTCCTATTGTTTCTGCCAGCACCACCTCTGCCACCACTGCCACTGCTGCACTGTGCCATGGGACATCATTTCTCCCTCTCCCGTACAGCTCCCTCACCCTGCAGTCTCTGCTTATTACCCATGCTGCTGATTTAGGGCAGATGTGTAACAGATTATGCCCTGTCCACACCTCTTGGGAAAATGCACAAGAGTCTGAACAGGACTAGCTTGGAGGATAGGCTTCCAGACCTCAGGGTGGGAGTGGAGACGAGAGATGGGAGTTCAGAATTGTGGATAGAGTATATTTTCAGTTTTATGACAGGTGGGAGAGTGCCATGGCACACTAGTAGGTCCTCTCTGGGGAAGGAGATCCAGTTTTTAGTGGCTCTCTCCTGTGGAATAGAAAAAGAAGAGATCTGAACTCTGCATACTTGTTTGTAGAAAGTACACTGCAAGCTGTTCTCATAGGGGAGGGGACGCCTATCTGCTTTGCAATGGGTTTTGTACCCATTGTTCTTATTATTATTTCTTTCCTTGGGGTCGCAGCTCACCTCAGAGGGGTGATGTACACTCTCCAATCTTCTGTCTTGGCTTAGCTCCAAAACATCAGCTTACTTGCTATACTTCTGTCCTTTAACTCTCCTTCTCCTCTGTGGAAAGCTGGCTTCAGTTGGCCATCTTGCCTACTCCCCGCTGGCATGCTATTTTAGAAGAAACTGAATTACTTTTGGGTAAAACAGAAAGAAAATGGGAACAAGGACGAGCTATATTTCATTCATTGCTAGGTTAATAGACCAGTACCTGGTATACTAGACACTAAATAAATATTGTGAACTTAGCAATTAATTAGTTATTACATGCACACTCTTACCATTTCACCTTATGATGTTTTTAATTCATGACACAGCAAGAAGGCCCTCACCAGATGTTGCTGCCATGTTCTTTGTCTTCACAGACTCTAGAATCATGAGATAAATAAATTTCTGTTCACTATAGATTACCACATCTCAAATATTCTGTTACAGCAACTGAAAATAGCAAGACATATTTCAATTCCAGCAACAAAAAGTCATCTATAATACCATTTGAAATTCCTATTTTTTCAAATCACCAAAGTTAATAGTTTGAAGTTGAAATTTTCTTTTTTCTTTTCTTTCCTTTTTTTTTTTTTTTTGAGATAGAGTCTCAAGCTGTCACCCTGGGTAGAGTGCCATGGTATCACAGCTCACAACTCTTGAGTTTAAGCAATTTTCTTGCCTCAGAATCCCAAGTACCTGGGACTACAAGAGCCTGCCACAATGCCCAGCTATTTTTCTGTTGCAGTTTTCATTGTTGTTTTAGCTGGCCCAGACTGGATTCAAACCTACCAGTCTCAGTGTATGTGGCTTTCACCATACCCACTGAGCTACACATGCCACTTGAAGTTTTCCACTATTTTTTCAGCCTAGAATAGTTTTATTGAAAATTTAGCTTTATATATGCTGTGGGCAGAGTTGAGTGAAGTATTTTTAGGTTGTAAGTTTTGTTGATTTCTACAAAATACAGTAAGAACTATACTATTGTATACTAAGCCTACACTACAACTCCCACCCGGAGACTGGCTGAAGATTGGATACAAGAACATGGCATGGAAAGGAATTTAATTGTTAATATATTTGAACTCTGATATTTGGTGATATCAAGATTTGAATAAGCCTAAGTGATAAGATACTTGTATGTGCTACATCAAATTAAAAAGCACTTATATTTTTATTTGGTATTTTAATTGCTCAAAAAGTAAATGTGCAATTATTAGTTAAAAAGTAGAGCTTCCCATCTTGAAAGAAAATTCAATTATTCTAACACATAGCCTCTTGCAGTATTTTATTTTTTACATGCATATTTTTTTTCATTATTTACCACCTGTTCTGAAAAGGTCTTGATTTTAGTGTACTGAGAGTACTTACATTGACTGTCATGTAAATTTTTTAATATACAGCTCTTGTTTCCAAACCACTTACTGGTTTTTATTAAAGTGATTTCGACTAATTATACTGCAACTATGTCAATTATTTTTAAATCATTATAGCTTGAATATTAGCAATCATTAATTACCTTACACACACTAACTGTCCAGTTTTATTTAATTTACATGCCTATTTGACTCACTAATATCTTTGACATATTGTAGTTGATTTTTAATATAAAATGTAAAAGACAACTAGCAAAATAAAAGAAGCCTTTAATATCTTCAAGAAATGCTTATACAATATTCTGGTAGTAAGTAATTCAAAGGATGAAAACTGTTTGTACCTCTAGCTTCCATAGTACATACTTTAAAGTATTAAATTTATGTTCTGAATATAATAATAATAACAATAATATATGTCTTGATTATGTGCAGAAATTTAACAAGCATTTTATACTTTGATCTCTCTGATATAACATGTTTATGCTTTTACACATGCTGTTGCATACTGTGTCTATTGTATAACACCAGGAATAACTTTTAAAACAGTTTATATAGAGGATAATATTTAAATAACATTTGGAATAAAAAATGGTAAGTTTACCTGTAACATTTTTGACTCCCCCAAAGAAAATTGTAATTATTATGTAATAATTTATAACTTAGAAAAGTTAAATTTTAATAATGTTTAAATTTGTATAATGAGAAAGTACTAAAAAAGAATATAAAATGTGCTCTCTAATGTCATTAAAAAGATATATATTAAAACTCTTTACTTCAGATAATTTCCTATAATAATTATTAAAGAGAGTTGTTTTGGTAAGATCCAAGATCTACAGTTTCTATACTTTCAAAACTATTCGCAATGTTCTGAGGTCTAAGGACTGATTAATGACATTTTCTTTTGCATTTTTACTATGTTGTGTTTTCCAACACTTCTTTTATTCCTACTTGCTCACGTCTAATGAGACAGTGATTAGCTACTGTATCATCTACCTGTACTGAAATCTACTTCACTGAGGATGTCCAATTGACTCTTATGTGGAAGCCCACTTAACACAACTCATGAAATAATATTTAGCTTATTCAATTTCTAAGAAGTATCTGCTTTGCAAATCATAATTAATGTTTTTAGTCAACATTAATTCATTTAAAAATGAATTCTAGTTTTTTGTTTTTTTTTTTGTAGAGACAGCGTCTCACTTTATCGCCCTGGGTAGAGTGCTGTGGCGTCACACTGCTCATAGCAACCTCCAGCTCTTGGGCTTAAGCGATTCTCTTGCCTCAGCCTCCCTAGTAGCTGGGACTACAGGTGCCCGCCACAGCGCCCGGCTATTTTTTTGTTTTGCAGTTCGGCCGAGGCCGGGCTTGAACCCGCCACCTTTGGTATATGGGGCTGGCGCCCTACTCACTGAGCCACAGGAGCCGCCCTATTTGTTTTAAAAGAATAAAATAAACAGTACTTTTTTGTTGAAAATTTGATGGATGTCAAGTCATCTTCTTCATGGTTATCTAAGTTAGACACTACCTTCATATTATAGGGGGAAAAATCCTGAATTAACTGCTATAAAATGAGTCAGTCAAAATCACATGAATATCTTGAAGCAGAGAATGAATTTAAATTTCAGGTCGATCTTATTAAAAGTGTGTGCTTTTTCTGAGATACATGCTACCTTTCAAAAATGAGGCTAGCTGGGCATGATCCACTTTACTCCTAATCTCAGGAGGATGAATCAGGAAGATTCCTGGAGTCCAGGACCTCTAGGCTGTATTGAAATATGCACTATGATCACACTACTGAGTGTCTCTGCCTTCTTTTTTTTAGAGGAAGATGTTAATTTGGCTAAAGATTTGCTATATCACATGTATATAGATGATCACATTTTTGAGGTTTTACTGCTGACTTCTTTTTAATCTTCAACCATTTTTCCCTTTTTTACCTCTACTCTGAAAAGGCTGATAAGAAAACCTATGTATGTCACATTCTTTGGAGCCAATGGAAACTTTAAATCTCACAAATATCTGGCCTGTGCATGGGATTTTTCTCTAGTTACACATTATGCAATTATTCCCCTGTACTTTGCTCAAGCTATCTCTCACCTATTTGCATAATCTCTCCAAGAGTTCTTTGGGTGAGTAGTAAACTTTTCCCCAAATTCTCTTTTTTGGAAAGAATCATTAGCTTTAATCTCCCAACCAAATTTTAAGTGGAGAACTATCCTTCTTCAGTGGGGGTAGTCATAAAACTATTGGCATCATAAACAGAATGTTTAAGGCTATAACCACTGCTCTTTAACCATCTCTTTTCTAATGATTTTGGCTTATTAACTGGGAAAAAACTGTGGCACATAGTGTGTAAGAAGCCCTGTTTCCACTTTGGATTGTGCTGCATTATGCTGTATCAGTCAAGTCCTGTCAAGCTTCTGTTATATGAATTTAGCCTAGCTTAGTCAAAAATTTTACTAATTAGCAATTAGGAATAAAAATGGTCCCTTCTTAATGGCTTCTGTGTTTACCTAGACCTCTTTGTATGTCTTAGAATGAATCATGTATCATGATGATCATAATCCCTGAATAAACTGTGACTGATGCTAGGCTTGGGGGACTAACTTTTACCTGTGGCTAGTTGTTTGCTTGTTTCAAGCAGGTGTTGGCCTCCATTCTATGGAGTACTTAAGGACTTATACCTTGTGTGATATACAGGTCCAAAAGGTACATCAAGAAAGAACAATGAATGGAAAGTAAAAGAGAGAGAGAGGGAAAAAGAGAGAAAAGATGAGCAGCAGATGGTCTTAAAACTGTATTCTGCCACTACTGCCTGTGCCTCTATTATAATCAAGATCCTGATTATTGGGTTATAGGAGAAAACCAACATGGCATCCCACTACACAAACACGGCATCCCACCACACAAAAAATGGCCTCAAAAGCCTTATCCTGACTCTTGCTAAAAGGCCAGAGGACAATATGACCTTACTGGCTGATTGTAAAACATATTTTACAATATGAAATTGTTCACCCCTGAAAGTGAACAGGGGTGCTCTAAGTGCTGAGGTATATTAACATGATAAAAGGGTATTTTATGCCCAACTTAGCTTTGGGACCCAAAAATCTGTAAGTAAAAACCACAGAAAATTTCCCTAATTCTGAAGCCATTGACTAGAACTCTCTGGAGGAGGAAGTGTAACACTATGAACTGGATAGAGAAGATTCCCCCTAAATATACCTGTGATTATCCAAAAGATAACAAGATAGGAGGAGAAAACTAAAATTTCTTGCTTCTTACATATAAAATATCTAAATTAAGATCACCTATGTCTCTGTCCATACCAACGCTCAGAGAGCTAAGGTCCATTTTAATGTACAAACTGATAGATTAGTGTAAATTTTAGAAATATGTGCCAAACTTCCCCAGGTAACTCTAGAGATTGTTATTACCATAGTATTTGGCCCAATGGACCTATGAGATATCAAATATCAAAACAGAGAAGATGCTCTGTCCTTGATGACTGGACTAAACAGAAAGGGTCACCCAACCATCTGCAATGGCCGAATTGTGACAAGTCAACGAAGTAGGTCACTGACAATATAATCTCCAGGTGCCTCACAGGGATCCTACCCATACAGTCACTCACCTGTAGATTTTATCAGGTCACTAACTCCCTCTCTGCCATGCCGCTCATTATGCCTTGAACATGGTAGATAACTACACCAGTATTTTTCTCATATTTTCCATCAGATACACCATCACCACCCCTTATCATTCAGGAACTCACTGAAACACTCCTTGTTGCCTTTGGAGTTCCAGACAGAAATGATATTGACCAAGGTACAAGGTACTTACTTTGTGTTTCAAAATAACAACACTGGACTTTTAAGGCATTCAATAACATTTTTACCTTCCCTATCAGCCCCTGGCTGCTCCTCTTATGGAACACTACACTGTCTTGCTAGGACAAAATTTATTTAAAAAATAACAAGATATTCTAAATGGTTCTTGCTCCTGACAGTGGCTCTCATTATATTAATTTCCTGGCCTTTGCAGCACTCTGATTTGTGTGAAATGCTCCAAAAACACTTTCTGTTGTGTTTCTTACCCTCTGCAGTGGTTCTCAATCTTCCTAATGCTCCTAATGCTATGACCCTTTAATACAGTTCCTCATGTTGTGGTGACCCCCAACCATAAAATTATTTTTGTTGCTAGTTCATAATTGTAATTTTGCTACTATTATGGATTATAATGTAAATATCTGGTATGTAGGATGTGTTTTCATTGTTACAAAGGTGTCTGACCCATAGGTTGAGAACCACTGCTCTATAGTAACACTTTGCATGTTTGGGTGTTTGAAGATCACACTGAACTAAACATTTCTTCATGACCTTTTCTCCCCTTTTATTCCATTTTGGTCTTGCCTCCAGCAAGTTTGGGATTGAAACTCTTCCAAGGATAGGGTGTAGGTTATAAAGTCAGAAGCCATTCACTACTGAATATTCCTCTGGCTATTGGTGGCAGCTTTTCTGGCATCATGAAGATGAGGGTTTGCTTAAGCCTCAGGTTTACTATTTTTTCCTAGCTATTAAGAGTATTTAATTAATAATGTTAATAATGATCTCATTCAGGAAGTAGAAGTAGTTACCCTAGGACCCAGGATAACAGTGTGGATGCCAGAAAAAGGGGCCAAGAAAGAATAAAATTAAAATTGGCCTCACACAGAAGCATCTGCTAAGAAATTTAGGCTTCCCCCAACGGCAAAGGAGGAGAATGGGGACATCAACTGGTCCATGTTAGATTTATAGCGTTCATCAGCCCCACCTCCCCAGGTGCCTCTGGTTATAACATCCATACCACCCGAATGTTATTGCATGGCCTTTTGGCTTTTCATAGCTTGGCTGAGGCTACTTTTGAATAATACCAAGGTCCCCAAAAAGGGAGTCTACAGGCCACTGTAAGAACCCCATCTGGCAATGCAACATCCAGTAGGTTATATTTGGACCTACTTGCCAAGCATACTTATTTGGGCTCTTCAACACAATTCCCTTAGCTGACCACTGTATAGCACTATAATCTCATTCCACTTTGCTAGTAAAATTTTCTGCAGTGTTTAATGTAGTCACTGTTGGACAATCTAAACTTGCAAGGGTGTCATCACACAGGAGGCCATTCACATACTTGGTACATGCCCTATAACTGAACTTCTTGAATTAATGCCCCCATGTTCAGTCCTCACCTACCACCATACAAACCAGAACATTATTGAAAGGACAATGGGAAACTTCCTGGGGGAAAGTGTGCAATGAAATCCTTTAGCCTTATTATAAACCCAATATGACCCTAAGGTGAAAACCTGACTCATTCCTTGTTCATTTTGTACCTCTTTGAGCAACTAAATTCATACATTTCTCTTTCTCTTTAATCAACAGGGTTTTATGTCTAAACTTCCTACACTTGGCCCCATGAGTATTATAAACCAAGTGGGATTCATTACTTTGTTCTCAATCATCCGCCTGAGAGACCATCAGATAACTCCAGTCTCATAGCTGAACTCACTCCTGTGATGACATTAGACCTACACCCCAACCCATCCCAGATGATATTAGACCAGACAATGACAATGACATTATTCCCAATGACAGCCTCTGTCCAACCACTGGATTCATTTCAGGTGGTATCTTCCATGAGCCCAAACTCAACCACTATTGTACTTTTTGCCAAATATCTTCCCATTATCTGTACCCCTTCCTGCTGTCCTCTTCTCTCCTTCTCCCTAATTCTAATTCCTACTGGTCACTACAAGCTACTGTTCTTTCTCAGATATAGATACATTGAAAATAAATAACAAATTTACAAACCAATATTTTTATAAGCATATATTTTATATATTCTTAAAATATTCTATTCAAATATTGTGTGCTCTTGGCACCCATGCAAAGAGCAGATAGGAACTGTCTTGATGGTAAGCTTATGATGATTCCCTTTTGCCTTTTTATTGCTTAAAAAAAACAAAGACAATATAAGCAGGGGTCTCAAAATATCCAAAACAATTCTGTACTTTACCTAATTAACAAATGGTCTTAGCAATCATAAAATCAGGTGGTGATGTCTCAACCACAGTTAATAATCATCATATTATTAACAATAATAATATTATTATTATTGAGGGATCCCTCTAACACAAAAGTTCAGGGTACTGCCTCATTGGGGGAGAACTACTGCTGTTATAGCAAAAAATGGTGACATACATGTATCATGCAAAGGCATTTCAGCATTCAAAAGAATGTAATAAAAAAAGTAAATTATATATAGATTAATGGCCAAAGTTTCTTTTTCTTATGTTAAATTACCCAAGTAATTAAAAAAGTATTTAACACAATTTAATATTAGTCTAAGTTCTCAAATTTAATTAAGAATTTAGAAGTCCATAATTAAAGCTACCACATTAATCCCTTATTATTCAAAACATTATT
>CAUYON010008294.1:0-31103 GCA_963573935.1 Arctocebus calabarensis | reverse complement strand
TTTTTCCTGATTAGATTAGCCAAAGGTTTATCTATTTTATTGACCTTTTCAAAGAACCAACTTTTTGATTTATTGATCTGTTCTATAATTCTTTTGTTTTCAATTTCATTTAATTCTGCCCTGATTTTGGTTATTTCTTTTCTTCTTCTGGGCTTGGGGTTTGAATATTCTTCCTTTTCCAGTTGCTTGAGGTGTCCCATTAAGTTGGTAACTTCCTCTCTTTCCGTTTTCTTGAGGAAGGCTTGCAGTGCTATAAATTTCCCTCTTAGGACTGTCTTTGCAGTATCCCCGAGGTTCTGATAATTCATATCTTTATTGTCATTTTATTCCAAGAATTTGGTGATTTCCTTCTTAATCTCATCTCTGACCCATCTATCATGCAGCATAAGGTTATTTAGCTTCCATGTTTTTGTTTGAGTATGCAGATTCCTGTTATTATTGAGTTCAACTTTTATTCCAAGAAGATGCAAGGAATAATTTCTATTCTTTTAAATTTGCTGAGGTTAGATTTGTGACCTAAGATGTGATCAATTTTGGAGTATGTTCCATGGGGTGGTCCAAGAAGATGCAAGGAATAATTTCTATTCTTTTAAATTTGCTGAGGTTAGATTTGTGACCTAAGATGTGATCAATTTTGGAGTATGTTCCATGGGGTGCTGAGAAGAATGTGTGTTCTGTAGATGTCTATTAAATCCAGTTGTTGAATGGTTAAGTTTAAATCTAAAATTTCTTTACTTAGCTTCTTTTTGGAGGATCTATCCATCACTGCTAAAGGAGTGTTAATATCTCCAACTACTATAGAGCTGGAGGAAATCAAATTACTCATGTCTATTAAAGTTTTTCTTATAAATTGAGGTACATTCTGGTTGGGTGCATAAATATTCATAATTGAAATCTCATCATATTGAGATTTGTAAAGATACCTTTAACAAATATGAAACGACCATCTTTATCCTTCCTTATTTTGGTTGGTTTAAAGCCTTTTGTATCTGCAAATAAGATTGCAACACCTGCTTTTTTCTGTTTTCCATTTGCCTGGAATATAGATGACTATCTCTTCATCTTGAGTCTAGATTTCTTTTAAGATAAGCTGAGATTCTTGTATGCAACAGATATCTGGCCTGAATTTTTGTATCCAGTCAGCCAACCTATGCCTCTTTAGAGGACAATTTAAGCCATTCACATTAATAGAACATATTGATAAATCTGTAGAAAAATCTAGTGGACATTTTTAATCCTTTGATCACTGTGGAATTTTGAATTTGGTAAGAAGTTTCTGGGTGAGAAAACTTTTATGGTGGAGATTGATGCTGGTCATTATGGAGGATAGGTTGAGAATATCCTGGAGAGCTGGTGTAGTTATAGCAAATTTCTTCAGCATGTGGATGTCATTAAAGTATTTAATTTCTCCATTGTACATGAAACTCAGTTTAGCTGAGTACAGGATCCTGGGTTGAAAGTTATTTTGTTTTAGGAGATTAAAAGTAGATGCCCATTCTCTTCTGGCTTGAAAGATTTGATCAGAGAGAGCTGCAGTTATTCTAATATTCTTCCTCTTGTAGGTAATAGATTTCTTGCTTCTGGTTGCTTGCAGAATTTTCTCTTTCATATTAACTTTAGTGAACTTAATTATGATGTGCCTCGGGGAAGTCTTATTTGGGTTGAGTCGTCCTGGGGTTCTGAAACTGTTTGCTATCTAAATTTCAGAATCTCTTGGCATGTCTGGAAAATTCTCTTTCATAATCTCATAAAGAGACTCTGGGCCCTGTGATGCCACTTCGTTGTTTTCAGGTATCCCTATGAGATGAATATTGGTATTCTTCGAGTTATCCAAAAGCTGTCTGAGAGAATGATCCATTTTTGCCTTCCATTTCTCTAGCTCTTTGTAGGTTTGGGAGCATTCGAAAGCTTTGTCTTCCATGTCAGAAATCCTTTCTTCTGCTTGCTCCATTCTGTTACTGAGGGATTCTAGTGTATTTCTCAGATCTTTGAGGGCTGCAACTTTTTATCTCAATGTGTCAAAATCTTTGGTCATTTGGTCTTTGAATTCCTTGACTTCTTGAGATAATTTTTGAAATGCTCCCAGAATTTCTAATTCCAATTTTTTCTCTATTTTACTGATCTTGTTTGCAATTCAAATTCTGAATTTGATTTCTGACATCTCAGCCATCTGTTTATGCATAGGATTGTCATTTGTGTCTGCCAAATTGTTCCTTGGGGGAGTTGATCTACTCTGGTTGTTTTTGTTTCCAAAGCTTTTCCACTGATTCTGCCCATATTTATTTTGCACTGTTTTGCTGGGTCAGTAGATAAGGAAAAGTTTGGTTTGGGGTTCTAGGAGTAGTTATTGACCAGTCCTTCCTTTGCCTGTAAGCTGGTACTGGTGTTTGTACCTTTTCCCTAGAGTTTTGCCAACCTGTACTTTGCTACTGCCTGTTAAACTGGGGGCCTTCTTGATGTGAGGGGGTTAAGTGGCTCTGTCTTATTTTCAGCTGGTCTCTGTCTTACCCTAGAGAATTGGTTACTCTGTGTTGGAATCTGAGCTGTGGAGGAAAACCAGCAGTTAGTTCACCACACCCCCCACAACAATTCCACAACAATTGGAAAGGAAATTCAAACCTCCCCACTACCACACACCCAGTGTACAACATTAGAAAGTCCTCGGGTGATTGGCCCAGTTGAAGAGGTCCCAATCAATTGTCCCAGACAGTACCAACCTCAAATCAAAGAGTTGAAAAGTCTCTGGTGACTAGAATGCAGAAGTCTGCTGGCAGCTTTAGTATAACTCGCTCTAGGGTTCTGTGAGCTCAGGAGGGCCCCCCCCAGGCAATAAATTAGCCTGGGAAGGTTGATGCCTCTTTCCCCACCTTGCCCCTCTGTCACACCCAGTCTCTCTGGTAACCCTGCAGGGCTGTGGTCCAGTTCCCTCAAATGTGCAGATGCTCTAAAGGTTTGTGCCTGCCTAGCTCTGTGGCTCCTCAGCCAGTCCACCAGTTATGTTGGTGTTGGCAGGGGGGAAGGTGAGGGCTGACAACCTGGCTACTTGATAGGGGCTGGGGCGATTCACTCAGTTCCAGTCCTGTCCCTGATTGATGTAAAGTAGATGAAAAAGCTAATAGAACTGAACAAGTTCACAGAATTTCTACCCTGTGGAAGAGACGCTGGGCTGCTAATAGTCCTGGCTCAGTCTGTGAGCTTTAGCCCTTTGTCTCAGCTGTCATCCCCTGAGGGCCAGGTGTGGCCAAAACTTAGCAAAGCTTTCTCAGTGCTGGGCTTGGTGCCTCAGGGGACCGCCTCTCCACTTTGGCCAGCCACCTCTCGGCTTACTCTCCTCTCACGACTCCCGAGCTGGGAGAACAGCACAGACCAGTGGCAGCCCATGCCCTGTCCACACCCCTCGAGAAAGTGTCCAAGAATCTGGACTCCGTGGGGGACAGACCTCCAGACCTCAGGGTGAGAGTGGAGGGGAGTGCTGGGAGTTTCAACTTGCAGGTAGAGAATATATACAGTTTTTATACAGCTTTATGCCTGGCAGGAGAGTGCTGTGGCACCCTAGTAGGGGAAGGAGGTCTGGCTTTTAGAGGTTGTCTCCTGTGGGGTAGAGTGGGAGGACATCTGAACTCTGCTTGCTTGTTTGTATGGAGGTATGGAATATACTGCGAGCTGTTCTCTTGGGGGAGGGGACTCCTGTCCGCTTGGTAATGTGCTCTGTACCTTTTATTTACATCCTTGGGGTCTCAGGTCACTCCAGCCGGGTTGATGTGTGTGCCTCGACCTTGTCTCTTGGCTCAGCTCCAAACCATTGGCTTTCTCACTAAATTTCTGTCCTTTAACTCCCCTTGTGGATGGGAGCGTCTGCAGAAAGCTGGCTACAGACCGCCATCTTGGCTCCTCCCTCGTGATTTATATTTCAATGAGCAGTAGATGAAAATTTGCTGTATTCCTTCATTAGCATTAGGTTTTGGGAGTCTTTTTTTAATAATTTTCCAATCTCATAGAAATACGATGTTCTCTCATTATGATTTTTGTTTATATGTTCCTGATTGCTAATGTTACCATATATTTGTTTAAAATTTAGTGTTTTATCAACACAAATGGTCTTAGCCAATTTTCCTAGTAGAATCTTGATTTTTTTGGTTATTGATAGGTAGAGGTTCTTTACATATTGTGAACATTACTCATTTATGAATTTTTCATATAGATCATATATATTTTCTAGTAGCTTACTTTCTTTTCAGCTCTTTATGATGTTTTTTTATTAAACAGCACACTTAATTTTACTGTATTCTTTTCTTCCTCCTATTATTGCTTACAGTTTTTGACAGTTTAGCTGTTTCCATTTATCTTAGAAAACTGTGTGATGTCAATTGGTTAAATTGATCAATAAGTACCACCATTTTTTACTAATGGCCATGTTTCATTTTATTATTAAGGTTATATCACTACTTAGAATAAACTGCAGATTGGGCCCACTATTTCTCTTTTCTGAAAGGAAAAGTTTATACAACTAAACTTGCCTATTCTTTAAAAGTTTGGTATAATTTTAGTCTAAATATGTAAGGGGTTACTTCTTAAAATTGCTGCTGGAAGTACTAATTGGAAGAACCCCGAACATAGGTCTAAGATTATTTGTATAGCAAAATGTTGGAGAGAATAAAAATCTCTATCTATAGGAGGTTAATTGGATAAATTATGCTATAGTCAAACAACATATGTGTTGCTATGTATGTGAAATAGGCCCTTGTTTCTAATTTTTGCCTGGTGTTCCACCATATTTCTTATTCCTTCTGTTAATGAGGGACAACCAGATTGCAACCAACTTCCTACCGCCACTAATAATGTGGTAATCAGGCATGAGGAAATATTAACAACTGGCCTATCACAGGCCCTGTGCCATCAAAACAGATGCCAGTCTTAGTAATGGCCAGTTTCCTAGCAACTAGGATTACTAGCAATCTGGGATGCTTTGATATTCTAAAAATAGGTGTGTCACATTGTTATGTAATGGAGAGTTTACAGCTTTGATTATGAAGGACATATTTGTACATTCTCTTAATGTGAGCAGTGTTTTGAGAAGTAAAACTTAATGTGAAATTCCTGTGTCATTATTTATGCTTTGTTCTCTAGACTGCATGGATCAGGTGACACTCCTGTGGACTGTGGCATTCGTTATATCCTTACATCCTTTTCTACACTTATGAATCTGGAAGGTGTCAAGTGTTATCCCATGCCTTTAATGAACATATCTCTGGTTACTAATACTGTTGAGAATCTTTCATGTTTCATCTTCCATAAATTGTTCCTTTCTATTGCTCATTTTCTTACTGTAACTCTTCTCTGATTGTCAGGTAGTCCTTATTATTGGGATAATAATTTGTTCTCTGATATTGCCTGTATCTTTTCTGCTATCCTATGTACATGTACTATTTTCTTCACTGTAAAGAGATATTTAATTTTCATGTACTCAAGCAATGAGTTATTTTAAAAACACAGTTAGGTATAGTTTTGTAGATTTAATTACGGTTTTTTGTATATCAAGAACAGGAAGTAGTTTCCTAGTTTGTTTTCTTCTAGGTTTTAAGGCATGAGGCATATGTTTTATTCTACTTTTTAAAAATAACCTGCTTTGGAACACAGTGGTAACCTACAAAATGTCTCAATTTCCTGGCTTAGTTAATAGTCATGAATTCTTTCTAGTATTTTGTTATGAAAAATTTTAAATACACATAAAAAGTAAGTGTTGCAATGAGTAACTACATACCCATTTGATAATTGTCACGTTTTTTGCCATATTTCCTTTAACAATACCTATAGTTTCACTTCTTCCTAGGGTTGATTTTTTTTTCTTTGAATTCCCTTTTCTTTTTAAAATATATCCCATTAATGTTATATAGTCAGCATCCTGTTTAGAAGATAAGTTAAGGAAAATTTTGTTTTCTCTTTTGTTCTTTGTGGTCATAAAAGCAGTTTGATAAATATGTACACATGATTTGGTTTATTTGTTTCTGCTTACTTTCACTTTTTTAGATATGTATGTAGGTCAAAGGTCAAAATAAGTATTAAAAAATTGCCTCCTCTGGGAGATGCCTCCATTAAAGTCTTTTAAAAACTGTATTTCTACTGAAGTAGAATGTATGGTAAAGTGTACAAACCTTGAGCCAGTTTACAAAAGATCACACCCATATGATCATCATTCATATGGAAAGTGTATCAGGACTCTAGAAGCATTGTTTTGCTACAGCCCAATATACACTCTTCCAAAAGTAAACAACCTTCTCGCTCCATCAGTAGAGATTAATTTTTATAGTTAGAGGGATTGAGGTATAAGCCACATACTAAAAATTCATCTCGTTCGAGTATAGCCATGTATTAGTTTTGCCTAGTTTTAAGCTTTACATAATTAGAATCACATGTATCATACGTAGTCTTTAATGGTTAGTGTCTTTCAGTCAACCTGATGTTTACAAAATTCATATTTTGTGAAGGCATTAGAATTATTGAGTATTTGTATTGCTATATAAAATTCTCTTATGTGAATACCCCATGATTTATTTATCTATTCTGCTATAGATGGATAGGTTGTTTACCAATTTTGGCTATCATGAATAATATTTATATAACCACTTTTATACGTGTCTCTCAATAGATACCTGCATTTTAGTTGATATATACAAATGAGTGAAACTTCTGAATCTTTGACTAAGCATATGCTCAGTTTCAGTCGATATGACCAATGTTCTAAAGAGGTATCATCAATCTGTTAGTTGCTGCAAGTTTTTGCTGCAATGACAGGTGAATTGTCATTCTTTAAACTCTTAGCCATTCAGGTGATCATGTAGTGGTATTTCATTCTGATTTTTCATTTCTCTATTAATTGATAAAATTTGCCATTTGTATTCTTAAAATGTGCCTGCTGATACCTCTTGTTCATTTAAAAATATTGAGTTGACTATCTTTATTAATTTATAGGTGAATATATTAATTTGATCCTGAATATAAATCTTTTGTGTATACATGTGCATATACACAAATGCACATGTATAATATGCATAATATATAATATATAGGTTTATAGATACACACACGTGCTTATACACATATCACTGCCTGAGGACTTTACAAAATAATAATTCCAGTTGTAGTAGATACTTCATCATAGGCAGAAACAGAATTCCTTCTCCATTCTTTTGTCTGAGCTGACTGCATGTTGCCTTCATCTTATATTATTTCTATACATCTTCCTTATTTAATGATTCAGTAGATCGTATTTTCTGAAGATGGGTATTGCAATAATTTTAATCCTATGGAGTCTTTTTCTAATGTGAGTTTCCACTTAGCCTGCTGAGAGATGGAATCTTCATTTCCTCCCCTTGAATCTGGAGAGAACTGTGCCCTTGGTAGAAGGGATGCTATATAACTGTAAAGGCTATGTTGTGAACACCTGTTTCTAGTGGAAAGCTGGTTTGTGAAATGCGGCCATCACTCTGGGAGGAAGCCCAAACAATTCCATGCTAAGGAGGCCACATGATAGCATCCTAGTTGCCAGTCAGCATCTGTCACTAGACATGAAAGAGACGATGATTCTATTCTAATCCTTAGCTGTTCATTCACTCACAGATTTTAAATCTTTAAATCTAGAAATCTATAGCTGGGCATTGTGGTGGGTGCCTTTAGTCCCAGCTACTTGGGAGGTTGAGACAAGAGAATCGCCTAAGCCCAGGAGGTGGAGGTTGCTGTGAGCTGTGTAACACCAGGGCACTCTACTGAGGGCGATAAAGTGAGACTCTGTTTCTACAAAAAAAAAAAAAACTAGGAATCTAGGCATTTTGAATCAGAAAATCCATCCTTTCCCTGACTGCTAAAATTTCAGACCTGCATAATCCATGAGCATAATAAAATGGATGCTTTTTTATTTATAATTTTTGTTCTTGTTGAGGATTCATCAAGGTTGCAGAGAAGCAGGTTACACTGGTTGCATTTGTTAGGTAAAGTCCGCCTTATAATTGTGTCCTGCCTCCAAGAGATGTGTCACTCACTGTGGTCCCTCCTCCCTTCCCCTACACCCACCAAGTACTAGGTCATTCATTATCCTCACATTACTGGATAAAACTGATGTTTTAAAGGTTTGGGGTGGTTTGTTACACAGCAGTAGTAAGTGAGAAAAGAACTTTCCCTAATTTCTTGAACTTAAAAGTTTTAAGAAAGAATCTATCTCTGCAGAATGGATAGCAAATGTGACTGATTTTTTGATGTATGTTTATTTGCTTCCTACATTTCCACTTCATCTTTCTCCTCAATCGTCTAAGTGGCAAGCTTCTCAGAGGACATATTCAGCTAGTGTTGATACCCCATGCAACCAGCTATGTTTAATGCAGTGTCATCTTATAACAGAGGCTTTCTCAGAAGAAGACTGACAGTGAAATGTTCAAAATCTTGAACAAAATGCATACAATTGTTAATTACAAAGTAAAAGTTTACTCGAAAGAAATTAAATAAAATGCAATATCATAGGTTGTAGGCAAGCCAACTCTCGTTCCAACTAGACTCCAACATGTAGGCTGATGGTAGACTGCCTGTTATAACCAGTGGACCCCAAAATGTATAATGACGAAACCACAATATAGGTGCATTTCAGGCATACACAGCTATTCCAGTGCGTGAATAAGTCAAACAAGTGGTCCTCTTTCACGCAGTCATTCAGGGATCCAGACTGCCAAAAACTTCGCAATTTTCAATGCCTTCAAAGGTAGGATGAAAGAAAATAGTGGGAAGTGAGCCAAGGATGGGTTTTATGGGCACAAGTGTAAGTCTGAAACTAACACTCGTTTGTTAGTTTCTGTGTACACTGCATCAGCTAGAACTAACATGCAAGGGAGACTATATTATTGTTGTATACTCAGGAAGAAATAAAGAACCTGGATCTTGGTGAGCTGCAATCTCTGTAATAAATTCAAATGATGCATTTAAATCATATTTGGTATATATACTGTTAGTAACTGTTTAGGAAATTAAAATAGAATTTAAGTTTTATTTAGCAATTCTTCCGGTGCTTTTCATCCTTTATTTGCTCTGCTGTCGCCTTGACTAAAATCTGAACTGATTTCACTTCAACTGTACCCTCTTCGGGATGTGAAACTGAGAACATTTGTCTAATCAGAGTCTTTCATAGATAATTCAAAATGTAACTGCAATAAAAAAAGGCACAGGTACTCTGGACTCAAACAGCCATTTTCTGGTGGAGGAGCTACCTAAGGTTTACAACAACATGACATTTTATCTGTTTCACCACTGCATTCTTTTGTTGGATTGAAATATATATATATTTGCACACTTCTCTTCTGTCCTTGTGCCTTATTCAAACTCTTTACCGCTGAGACAATTAGGGCTGAGTAGCATGTGACCCAAATCAACATATCTAGGTTGGATGTGAACAATATGAGCTGGAATTCTTAAATACTGGTCCAAAGCAAAGTAAAACAATGTAGGGATGACTTTTTAAAGTCAGAAATGTTCAGTTTTTCTCTTAAAATGTCCTTTTAAATGAGTATTTATAATATTCACAGTAAACTATCTGTACTTTAAACTATCTGTACTTAAACTATATTGTAATATGACAAATATAAATTTACAGGTATAATATCATCCCAAAGTTTTAAAATATTTCTATCCTATAAAAGCCAAAGTTTGAAAACAGTGGTATACAAAAAGCAAATACCAAAGGGCCTGTCCTTGGGCAAGCATTCATCTTGGCCTCCTTTTTAGCATTATTCACTTATCTTTCTGTTGAGTTTAATCTTGGAGTCATTCAGAGTCCAAATTTTGAAACTTTCATCCAGAACCCTACAGACCTGGAAAACATAACTTTCATGTTTACATCTCTTTAACATTGTTTTTATACTGTCATGAAAAATGTTGGTTTAAAAAGAGTAATGCAATTACAATGCTTAGTAAAACTTTAAAAATATTAATATTATTATTCAAAAATAAAAAGGACACAAATGGTATTATTTTAAGAAACCCTGAAATTTTAGGAGAGTTTAAAAATAAAATCTATAATTGTAAAATGCTTTGCATGCATTTATTTTGAATGGAATTATCTCTTAAATTGAAGTCAAGGACATCTATTAAAGTTGGAAATATTAGAAGATTCTCTTTTGGTTTGAGAATGTTCAAAGCACTTTTACCTTTGAGCAAAATAACCACATATTGAATAAAAAAATCACATTTTAAATGTCTGAATGATGTTGAATTCTTTGCAACTAAGTCCAAACCTGAAGCAACTACACAAATTGCCTGTAGTTTAAAAGGTTGTTAAATTCTGAGCTTCTGATGCATATTTTAACACTATATTGTTATGACCTTAACGAGGACTGCATTTGTCTTTAAGTCCACGCGATAGTGAAAGCTTAATATTAAAAAAAAACTTTTGTCTAGCAAAAGTGATTTGAAGATGTTTTGCTCCGTGCATGTGAACTCAGCAGGTGATTCTTGCCTATCTTTGATGTCAAACAGCACAAAACTTCAGTGAGTAGTAGCTTCAGAAATGCAATAGACATAGCTGAGTCTTCATATGAAGCTTATGCTTGAACTACATCAGAAGAACTGACATCTATTATGGTGAGCAAAGACAAGTGTTTGAAAAGAGATTCAAACAGAAGTGTCAGAATTTACAGTGCATAGTTTTATATAAGTTGATTTTAACCAAGCATATCTCTATGAACTCTGCAGGGTAGAAAAGAAATTTCAAAAGGCAGAGAAATTGTTGTCATCTAAGGGCATGGAATGTTTTAATAGCTTAAGGAAGACCATTTCTGAAAGGTTATGTGGTGATCCATTTACTTTGACTGAGTAATAAGACTTGTCATTTTGATAGTGCAGTTTTTAACCCTTAGAACAATAGAAATGTGTGCAGAGAGCATAAAGGGGAAACTTAAAAATACAGAAGAAACCTCAGGCCCATTTTAAAGTTTTAGGATTCAGTGACCAACAGACATGCGGTAAATTTTCTGCATGGCATTCACTCACCAAGGGGAAAACAAACAAGAAGCAACAAAGACGGTTTTTAGACCTACTGAATGGTATTGACCTCAATAGAAATAAGGCAGAGAAATGTCAACTGGGTTTCTAAATTAGCACGCTTCAAAAGAAAACAAACATTAGCACTGTCAATGTACCCCTGTCCCCCTTACAGGCTTTGTGTATGTTTTGAGAAAAATTAGCAGATGTTTGCATTCCTATTTGTGTGGTGTGCGGTGTGCTGCAAGGCAGGGTGGGTATGGGTGTTAAGAGACTTCTCTTAGGTGAAGATTTGTTTGAAATTGTGTTCTACTGGCTTCATCTCAATAGTCCCCGAAAACTCTCCTTAGGGAGTCTAGTGTCACAAACTAATCCAATTGTTTTTCAAGTAATGCTTCTCCTCCCCGTACCCAAACAGATTTAAACAAAAGCAAAACTCCTTGGCTAAAGCACAGAAACTCAATTCCTATGCGGCAATTTTCAGCTTGTAATCAACATGTAGCAGTGTGAGATCTACCTCTTCTTAACCTACAATTAGCACAATTAATGCTCCACACGCCAAACCACTTGTTTAGTTATTATATTCTAATGTTTGCTTTTAACAACAAATTTCCCTCCTAGATTAGCTGGGAGAGCCTCCTTCTAGGAAAAACAACCCCACTTGTCACATTCAAATTTGTCACTTTCCTGAAGGCCACATTTCAGTTCTTTTATATTTAATTCATGAATTTGTCCTATTACATTTAAATAAATCCTTTCTCTTTCTAAGTGGGTCTTTGGAAGGGAAAGAGTATCGTAAGTCTTATGCTGTGGACTGGGCCAGCCTGGTTATGGATAGACCATATAGCTCAGAACCCCTTCTTTCTTGTTACTGAATGCAAATGAAACCACAGAAAAGTAAATTTAACTTTAAACATACATCTTCTACAAAGCATGGTATAGTGGTGCTATAAGGAATTAAGAAATGATGTAAGAAGGGCAAAAATAACCATCATTCAGATGCTGTTACCGAATGAGCTGCTCCCGTCCACTTAGTGTCCATTTCCTTCAGAGCCCTGAGGAAATCAGGAGTAATTTTATTCCTTTACTTGTTCAATGTCTTTTTCTCCTTTTTCACTTATAAACTCCAAGAAGGAAGGGATCTTACAAGATTTTCTCAATGCCCTATCTCCAATACTTAGCACAATTTCTAATACATAATAGACGATCTATAACATTTTTGTAGAGTAAACAAATGTCAGTGCTTTACATGCATTATCTCATTAACTGGTCACAATAGGTTCATTTTATTATTGTGATTTTACAGCTGTGGAAACTATGTCTTAGGCGGGTTAAGTAAGATTGTGGGAGGTATACTTCAAACATAGGTGTACCTTACTATAGTGCCCAAGCTGGTTGACTGTTTCACTATGTTGTCAATTCAGAGTTCATACTTTCTGTTGTTAAAAGACAGCCTCCAATAATGTCAAAATGTTTACACTCAGGGAGATAGAGATATACAGAAATAAGTCATAGAAGACAAATGCCAAATTGCTATAATAGGATTATAAATATCAAGAAACAAGGAGAAGGTTAATTTTAACTGAAGGATGAGGAGGAGCATGATTGATTTTATATATTTTATAGTTTAAAACCTTGCATTTGGTTCTTTTAAATAATATTTCTCTATGGAGTTTCTTCTACATTTTAATTTCTTGTAGATGTACTTTCCTCTGTATTGTTGAACAGTGCTGTGATAGCTGATTTACAGTCCTATCTGCCAATTCTAATAGACAAATTGTCTCAGGATCCTCTTCATTAGATGTCTTTTCTTTTGAGAATGGTTCATACTTTTTTAATTCTTTGTTTGCAAGCCATTTTGAATTATACCCTAAATATTGCGAAGGTTATATTTTGGAAATTCTGGATTTAATTGGATTCTTCTGAAGAATATTGGTTTTTTTCCTTTGACTGTTTTTGCCCACAATGGACTTCATTGGACTCAAACCACACATTTAGTCTTTGGGGCACCAGCTCAAACCTCAGTTCCATTTCTTCAGCCTTAGTTACATTGCTTTTGTCTGTCCAGTGCATAAATTATTTAGAATTCAGCTAGAGATTGGAACAGAGTATACACAGAGAATTCGCAGTCTCTCCTTTCTGATTTCCTTCTTTCCTGGATTCCCTCCACCCTCACTTTGGAGTGATTATGGTTACTACGGATTTTGTATTGTGGTTCTTCAAACCATTGGTGATTGTTCACTTTCTGTCAGAGTTTTAGCACCTGTGTTGGGTGAGTGCAGACTGAAGCCCCTTGGTTGGCAGCTAGCAAAATAAGAAACTCACCAGCCAATGTTTCTTTCCTCCAAGTTCAATTCCTCTTATGAATCTTCTACCTTTGGGTTACATATTAAATTTTGTTTTTTAATTTTGCCTGAAGTTAATAGTTGTCCATGACTGGGTTAACTTAAGAGCTTACTAGGCCTTCAATGGACACAGAAACTCTGAAAAGTAAGCTTTAAATAACCCTGATAAATTTTTTCATGAACAGAAATGGGCTAGGGTGATGGTGGTGGTGGTGTATTTGCAAAACAGGACTCCTGAACCAAGGGAACTGTTTGTACAAAGACATTGAAGAGGAAAGATCACAGCATGTTGATTTTCTAGCTGGTGAACAGGTTAGTGTAGGTACTTGTTATTTACATAGGTATGGTTGTATTATGGGAGAATGTGAGTAGATAGGATGAGTGGGTCAGTTAGCAAGAAAGGCAAAGGTACAAAACCAACTTTTAAAATGCCAGGTGAAAATTTTGGACTCTAATTTCTTAGTAGTGTAAAGCCATGAAAGACTTTTTGCACAGTAAAGAGGTGATTATATGTGTCTCAGAATATTCACCGATACAGAAGCTGAGTCAAAGAACCCTGTAGAGAAGTTATCACAGTAACCCAGAGAAAAGGCTTTGGCAGTCTCAGCACACATCTATCTAAATTGAGCAAATACATTAAAGTTCAGGAACATTTTTCCATTTGTATGCTCTTTAATAGTTAAAAGGGCATGGAAAGTAAAATCTTGTCACAAAAGGAATCTAATTGTTAGAATATTTTGATATCAAATTGGTCATTAAACATTTACGAATTGTGATTTTAACTTCTAAATAAAAAACTATTAAATGTTCACAACTGTCAATTAGCATTAGACTTGAGGGGTTGAGAGTGAGCATAAACTGACGTTTGTAAATTGTGTATCACACACCAGGCCCTTATGATCTTCAGTGCCATTTGGAACCTGAGAAATAGTCATTTCTGCCCCTGTTCCACAAATGTGAATATTGGACAGTACAGAAGTTAAAAGTAAGATTTTCAGCATCACACAATTAGTATGTAGAAAATGTATTATGTAAGCCTTGGATTATCTGATTCTAATATTCTATATTCATCCTAACTTTCCTTTTAAAAGTAAATCAATGAATGTACAAAGATGTATACCTCTTTTCTCGGAAGTATCTTTAATTCTTTAATATTTCCTCTTCTTCGGTATCCTCTGATAAATTATATTGGATCTTATTTCAACAGTAGACATAAATTGCATGAAAGTACAATAGTTTTTTTTAAGGAAATAGTCTTCCTAGCCTTTTGATACAGAATACAATGGGCGGAATTCTTTTTTTTTAAATATGGAATGCTTCATGAATTTGCGTGTCATCCTTGCTCAGGGGCCAACCTAATCTTTTCTGTATTGTTCCAATTTTAGTATATGTGCTGCCAAAGCAAGCACTGGAATTAATTCTTAATGGAGTAACATGTGAAAGGAAGACCACCTCAATCAATAATAAAAATGCATGAGATAAAATTAATAATCATTATTTAGGAAAACAATTGTTTAGATTGTTTTAATGAGCTGATGGGGATAACCAGCCCCTACCTGGAGAGAACATAACAATACCTAGGAATAGTGCTTTAAAGGCTATACCTGTATTTGCATAAGGAGAAAGCATAAAGTTAAATCATTTAGTCCTTGTTACAAAGTCAGCCTTGAAGATGTACCCCTAATTTTATCTCATGCCCCCTTGTCATAACTTCAGTATGAGGCAGCATGTCCTTTTTCTAGCTGACCCTTCCTCAGATGACTGGACACATTGGAGGTGAGTGAGATGCGGGAGAAATATCTCAGCATTCTTGTTCAAACAAAGACATCCAGAAGATGGGAGAAACTCCACCAATGTTTTATTAAAGATCTGACTGAGTTCCCAAACAAGTGGCTTTGCTATTATTGAAGACTTCTTACATTTTGGGCTTGCCCTAAATTATTTTAATGTTAATGAGACTTTGATAAAGATTGGCTTGAAAACACTGGCCATTTCCAGATTTATTATGATGTATTGTGTGGGTTAGAATCACACAAATGAATTCAGAGTGTAGTTAGCTATTACTAGGAACCCACCCAATCCACAAACAATGAATCTCAGGAGAATTAGGTTGTGATGACAGTATAAGGGAGGTATAGATCTTTTTAAGGGCACGCCAAATAGAATATATTGAGCAAATAGTTTTGAGGGTCATCTGAGAAGGAAGAATCATTGAATTTGGAAAGATTGATGGTTCTTACTCAAGAACTGAGCACAATCTCTAGCTGATGACGATCTCTAGCCAAATGATCTCACTTATCAGTAAACATTTCTGTGGGCACTTTAGTGTTCAATATTAAGCTCTATAGATCAGTTTGACCTTTGGCTCAAAATGTAGGAAAAATACTTTAGATTTTAAACATACCATCATAAATATAAATATGCTATCTTCACAGTTTTAGAAAGTTTTCTCTTGGGTCATGGCAGAAAGATCATGTTCACGTTTCAAAGTCAAGATTTCTCTAACTAACTTCGTGAATATTGCTCTGAATTTATGAAAGTCACAACATATCTTGAACTGGGCTTACCATGTATCATTAATTTGGGAATAGTGAGTAAAAATTTAAAGATATTCTTGTCATTTTTTAAAGAACTATGTAATTCGAATATCCTATATTTAGAAAGAAATTTGGAGGTAATATAACACCAAACCCATATTGAAACTGTATGTTTCCTTTTACTTTTCTCTGAGTAGAGTGCTTACTTTGATCAACAAATAGAAAATTCATATGCTTTTGTCTTGCAGTGGAACAATACTATCTATATTGCATGGCTGAGGAAACTGGTCTCAGAGAGAGAGTGAGACACTTCAGAGTCACACAAGAAGTGTGTTATCAGAGCTGGGTTTGTCTGATTCCAGCGTCCCTATCTTTTTTATCATGCTGCTTAATATTCTCTAAGGTATTAGTAAATAGACCCTCTAAAAAATGAAATATCTTTCATGCTGTATAATCTCTATATAGATGATAGATAGATAAGTTATCTTTATTCATATATTGAATCAGTCTAAATTTTAAGCACTCATACTTGGTGATGATATCTTTACTATTAGATGTGAGTGCTCCTTTTATTTAAAGTATCAGTAACCAAGACCACTCAAAATGGTCACTGGGCAGCGCCTATGGCTCAAGGAGTAGGAAGCCGACCCCATATACCTGGGGTGGCCGGCTCAAACCTGGTCCCAGCCAAAACTGCAAAAAAAAAAAAAAAAGACTTGTCACCAAAGCCTTTCAGGATCCCAGACTAGAGAAGCATAATTCTGTCAAAAGGTGCCCGTACAACTCTCACCGTAATTTCACATTGTTTTTGGCCAGAATGAGCCAGTCTTGGTGGGCTTACATAAAAGAAATAAAATGTAAATTGCATTACCCTGTTACACAGATGGACGTTTACTTCCCTAGATCCATAGTTTGCTCACCGTTTGATAGAGATATTTTTTTCTGAAAAGTTGAAGGTATTCAATAATTGTGATTTCTTCATATACTCTGAAAAGATTCCTTATCAAAAGTTGTCTATTTAGCAATGAAAGAAACTTCGATGGAGAACTTTTCTCCCCAACAGACAGAAGGCCTGCATTTGGATTCTAGCAAGCACTGTGTTTATATGGATTCTATAAAAGTGATGATTATCTTTCATTTTAGACTATTTCATAAATATATACATCTTTACCAAATGAAAGACAAATTTATCCTATGAACTGTATCTTTATGACAAGTCAATCTACTTCTTGCAAAATTTTATCAAACAGGAGAGCAATGGTTTGAAAACGTTATTTAGTCACAGAACTCCTTCCCTTTTCATTTAAACAGAACCTCAAACAGATCCCCAAAGTATACAGCTAGTTTGAGGCACAAGTGGAAAATTTTGAAAGCAAACATGAAGAACTTTTGAACACATGTCAAATGTCTTCTTGATAGTGAGAAAACACAATGCAAAATTCTAAGGGTCAAGTAGAAAATTAAATTTACTTGAGAATGGAGTAACAAACATTTTAAATTACTATTTTATATTTTCCAGCAGCAGTTTAACACAGTTTTTAAATATACATCTGCACAATAACCCAGTTAGGCTTTCCTTAGTACTACACTTAAATCTGCCCATGACAATAGATAATATTCTTATATGTAAAAAGAATCTGTGCAATGTATTTGGTACTCAACCAACTGGAAAAGGGCCTTGATTTAAAAACTTGAAAACCAAATGTGTTCTCTATCAAAATTACAAACTACTGTTCTGATATTGGGTCATTGCACCAGCAGCAGACCACAGATATAATAGGTTTTATTAAAAAATAGTGGTGTGTTTCAAATGTCCATTAATACATGTTTAATTATAATAGAATGACTATAAAAATCCATGTGACATCTACATGAAGATCAAAACAATTAATTATAATCAGCATTAACTCAATGGATATGGAATGAATTACTAAGTGATGCTCCAAAGAAACAAATGCTGAAGTAGAAAGCGATCATATGAATAACAGTGGGTTTATTTTTACTGAAGGAACAAGACAATTTTGTGACACATTTGATACAATTAGTAAGGTTTTTTAAATGTATCAGTTGCCAAAAACTCCAAACTCATTCACCAAACTCACAAGTAAAAATACAAGAAAATAGAATATACATTTATTTACTCACTTATTCATTAACTCAGCAAATATTCAACAATTGCCATCAGGTATTGTAATAGTAAAGTACTCCACCTAGTCACAAGTAGGTCACACACTTAGTTTAGAGAGGTACATAATTACTTCCGTGTGATTGGTATAATGGGAACAATTATAGTAAGAGTAATGTAGCCAAAAAAGAGAATAGTTTTTTTGTTTGCTTGTTTGTTTTCTTTTGTTAGACACAGAATTTCACTTTTTGGCCCTTTGTAGAGAGCTATGGCATCATGGCTCACAGCAACCTCCAACTCTTGTGTTCAAGCAATTTTCTTGCCTCAGCCTCCTGGGTAGCTGGGACTACAGGTGCCTGCTACAACACCTGGTTATTATTTTTAGAGATGAGGTCTCGCTCTTGCTCAGGCTGGTCTCCAACCTGTGAGCTCAGGCAATCCGCCCGCCTCGGCTTCCCAGAGTGCTGGGTCACAGGTGCGAGCCACTGTGCCCAGCCAGAAGGGAATAGTTTTAAGGCATAGTTTTAAGGCGTAGCTGTGGATTGGAGAGATTATAATAAGCTCATACTTTAAAGAGACAAAATCCTTAAAGGGACCATGAAGAATAATGGCAATTAAGAAGCATAAAAAGCATAAGATTACTTTAGGGAGAAAGGAGAGAATTCACAGTGCCATGAAGTGTGGAAGAGCAGTGTCTTCAAAATCTCTACATTGTCCACCGGAACAGAGCCCACTAAGGCCAAGTGAGTGGTCTGGACTTCCGGACCCTAGGAAGGACTAAAGTGTTCAAAATATGGTGTGTAATACAATTAGTTTTACATTTGTAAAGACTGCTATATTTACAGGTAGAGTAAATATAAGAAAGGACCAGAGTTAAAGTTAGGGAGGGAGTAACTAGTCAGCTCCTATAACCCAGAGGATGAGGTACTGGGCTCAGACAGTGTCATGGAAGCTCAAAAAGAGAATGAACTTGGGGCAGGGTTGGGGAAGGAAATGGAGGGAGTGGGTAATAGAACCACTCCCAAGTTTTCTATTTGGTGACTTGTTGGATTGTGGTGTCCTTTACTAAAATTAAAATGCAGAGGAAGAAAGGTCTGGGAGGAAATAATGAGTTCAGTTTTGGACATGTTGAAATTGATGTGCCTCCCAGATATACATGAAAAGATCTCAGACATCAGTTGCATATTTAATTACGGGGCTCAGAAGAAATAGCTGGAATCAGAGTTTTTGCATTAATTACATTATGTTCAATGCTTTGAAATGTTTAATCAGTATACACACACATATGTGTTAGACTGTAGTATTTCCAGTGTTTCCAATATTTCCCCTATGGACAAAGTTGAAAAAGCACCTGTGGTTAGTCTCATAGAGACAGAGAGAGCTGCAGATGTGGAGGTCAAAGGCTTGAGATGATGGGCATGGACAAGTGATTTTTTTAAAGGAAAAGTCAATATGTAAGAAAATATTAATCCAAAGATCAGTCATTTACTTCGCCTACTTTTATTCACATATCTGGTTCTTTATTTCATTGCTCAGGTACTAATTTAGATGCTAAGGATGTAGCAACAGACAAGGGGAAAAGTTTAGGGCTTCATGGAGCTTCTAATGGCCAAAACACATACACATACAACTTAATTTCACCTAACAGTAAACAGCGAAGCAACAGCAGGAGACAAAGTGTGGAAAGTGATTATTTTGAAAAGATTGATCAGAGAATTTTTTTGCTGAAGGGAAGAAAAGAGGGAGTCGAGGAAATATATGAGAGAAAAATACGTTCAAGTGGGAAGGATCAGCATGTTTTGTTTGTTTGTTTATTTGTTTGTTTTTTGCAGTTTTTGGCCAGGGCTGGGTTTGAACCCGCCATCTC
The DNA here is from genome assembly GCA_963573935.1 of Arctocebus calabarensis. Taxonomy (NCBI): domain Eukaryota; kingdom Metazoa; phylum Chordata; class Mammalia; order Primates; family Lorisidae; genus Arctocebus; species Arctocebus calabarensis. The sequence continues at coordinate 11,213 of CAUYON010008294.1, read as the reverse complement.
CATCTTATGGGACCGGTGCCCTACTCTTTTGAGCCACAGGCACCACCCAGGATCAGCATGTTTAAAGACCCTGGGCCAAAAATCGGCTGCCCTGGTTGAAGGAAATAAGTACAACATAGTCTGCAGCAGAGCGCGGGAAGAGGAAATGGAAGATGCAGTTGGAGAATATGCTGGAGGTGGATTTTATGTGGGTTAAGGGACCACAAAGAGCAGTGTGGGTTTTATTCCAGCCTCTGTAGAACCTAAGTCAATCAGAGGGGTGTGAGAAAAGAGTGAAAATATCTAGCTTCCATCTTCTAATTGACTTTGGTTGCTATGAAGAACGATGACTAGCCACAAGAAGACCTATTGGAAGGCAGCGGGGATAATCCAGGTGGGAGGCGTCAAGGCTGGACCAGGATGGTGATGGAAGTTGATAAGCAACGTGCAGATTCGAGAAGTATATTGAAAGCAGAGCTCTGAGACAAAATGTCACCTGCTGTGAGCTGCTGGTCACAGTCACATCTGAGAAAGTCATGCCAAATAAAATTGGACCGCTAAAACCTGTAAAGATTTTTAAAGTGATTTTTCATCTGCTTTTACCAAAATACTTTGATGAGCCAACATATTTAAACAAGTTCCTGAATCTGGACATGCCCTTACTATAGAATTATCATTTTCTAATATAGGCCTATGATTGCTAAGTTATGAGTGGGCTATGTTTATCTGAATAATACAATTAAAAAAAAAAAAAACCCTGACAGAGGATATAACGGTCATGACATAATGCTGGTTTCTATCCACGGTCATTCATTGCCGTATTCTTATTGTAGTTTTAAATATATGAAAAAGATGCATAATTCACTAGTGGAGCTTGGTAGGAAGCTATGATATTCTATACAGACACAAGTCTGCCAAATATTTCAGCCTTTTAATGGCAACATACAAGTGTCACTTGTAACGTGCTAGGCAACATGATGGATGGCCCCGAGGAGGATTTTCATACATCCACAAACGAGATTTTATTAGACTTATTCGTTTTTTGAGAAAAGAAACTTCTTGTTCATTTTCAAAAATGTGTGAGACATTCATTTGAAGGCCAGTGAATTCTGTTTTATAGCTTAGGCCAGATGAGTATAAAGGAAAGAAGTTTTAAACTCATGAAAATTGGAGTTTACTTAGGAAATACCGCTAGCATCTTAATGAAAGTGCCACACATGCCCCTTCTGAAATTCAACAAATGGAATGAACCTTCCCCCGTCTGTGGCAAATGCAGACTTTGCTGCCTTAAGGGCTTGGCATTTTCAGATAAAAAAGAATCAATGTCATTATACAGTATCTCTCTAGAGCATCGTAATTATTCTGCATGCATACAATATTTATTTAAAACTTAAAATTAAACTTCAAGAGGTGGTCATTTGAAAGCTGCCAGTCAGTGAACAGATCCCGTATTCATGAAAAAGAGAATATTTCTTCTAAAAGTTGAGAAATAGATCAAAACGGTCTTTCCAGTAACTGACACTTTAGTCATATAGATGCTTTTTATGTGTCAGATTTATTAATAAAGAAGGTCCATGGGAACGAGAGAAAGAAATCTTGAGGATGTGACTGTCAGTTTTTGATATGTCAGGTATAATTTTGCAGCTGTGATTTTTGGATTGCAGTACACACGCAGCATTGTACTGATGCTTGTGTACCTCTTTGTACTCATCATTTGTGATGACTGGGAAAGAAGATAAGGCGGAGATGTTTTGATACAGGATTGAAACTTGAAACTACAGTCCTTCAATTTGAACAGTATTCCTGTTTCATCTTTCTTTTCATGTTACCTTTTTAACTTTTGCCACTGATGTAAAAGGGAAAAAAAAAAAAGAAAATTTGAAAAGATGCCAGGTGTTGGTTCTTATCTGGGTGAAGGATCACAGAAGTAGAGGATAAAATATAGTGTGTAGCTTGTTACAGCAGCAGACTTAGGAAGATCAAACACTTGTCAACAACAGCTGTTTGTCCTCCCGTGGCTATCATAGAATTAGTCAGACAGTGACATCTCTTCGTAGCTGGTGCATTTTGCTAAGATTGTAGTGTATAATGCTCCAATTAGTGTAACAGGGCGTATTCTGCTGTGATGACGGCAGTCCTCCTTAATTGCTTGCGGCTGCTTCCTGCAATAAAAGAGTGGTATCTTGTTACACATATATTGGTCACTGGGAAATTCAGAATGGTATGATCCCTTTTAAGTCATCAAACACACACACACACACACACACACACAAAACAAGTATTTCCAAAAATTCAGGCAAGGCAGTTTAATTTTATGATGCCTTAACTGACAATACATTGAAGCCAAAAAGTAAAAGAATTGGGCCAAGCTGCCTTCACTTGACTTTTCTTGCCAAATAGACAATTTTATTTCCACCTATTGATTTGCATGAATAGACCAGCTGCTGGTCTATTTTTTGCACATTTTTGTCTATTTTGCACTGTGCCATGCAATTCTTCCCGAACATTTCTGTCTTTCACCAAAGCGATCAAGAATGAGTTACTGATTATTTTCCGTAATCTTACCTTTTTTTTTTTTTCTTTTTGACTCCTGCAGATTAGTCCTTCCTGCATATCAAACAGTCTTGGTCCAGATTCAATTCTGATGATTTCTATACAGCTTATATTTGTGACTTCTCAGAGACAATAGTGCCTTTCAGAGTTTGCAGCGACTGGTGCACTGATGCATTTCTTTCAACTCCTTCCAGCCTCTCCATTTCTTGTGACTCCTTCCAGCCTCTCCATTTCTTGCGACTCCTTCCAGCCTCTCCATTTCTTGTGACTCCTTCCAGCCTCTCCATTTCTTGCGACTCCTTCCAGCCTCTCCATTTCTTGTCAGCCTCTCTGACCCTGAGAAGCAAGGTGAGGTCCCAAGGAGTCTGAGAAGCTGGATGAGAAGACAGACGGACCACATGAGCAAAAACAAAAGGGAATCAAAAAAGAAGAAGAAAATTTTAGAAAGGAAGTCTGGGGTAAAGATGTAAAGTCATTAAGATGGAGACATCAAGTTTTAGGTGTGAAATACACTTATTTAATACCTTCAGGGATTTTATGTGATTTTAATTTTTAAATGAGGCTTGTATTTCTATACAAGCCAAAGAAAACCACCTGAGGAAACCAAGTTAAACATAATAAAATTTTGTGCATATAAGCTTATAAAATGACATCATATTTATAAAGCAATCTTTACAAATTGTGACTTAATCCATGTATGTATTGCAACTTCAGATAAGTCTAAATTTGACCAGAGTGTTCTAATTAATGGACAAGTCTCAGAAATAAAGATAAAATAAAGGCCACAACTTAGTGTAACCAGTTACTTTGCTGGATGTAAAAAGAACCCAGTATTATCTTCTCAAGTGACTTCTGCCTATTAGCATTTATTAGTTTTGTCACATTCAATTTTCTGAAAATAATGCTTATATGTATTATTAAAGGTTTATACCACAATACAACTTTCCTTAACCGGACTCTTAGCTAGCTGCTCTGCAAAATTGCGATTTTCAGCCTTAAAGTTCTTTCTTCTGATGCTTCCTTATTTAAAAAAATTAAAATTCTTAAATTTGTAATTATAGAAATGAATTGACCTTTGTCTCAGAACTATTGGATTTATCTTTTTCTCACACGCCTCATCTTACTTTTTCCCACTCTCAATACAATTATGATTTTCTGGTTAAGATAATAGTGAAAGTTTATTATAAACACTATTATATAAATATTTTCCACTTTTTAAGTCAAGAAGTAATTATAATTTTAATTCCTTTCTAATAAAGACTTTTTTTTCTAGGATTTAATATTTCCTAATTTTTATTGGCTTATTTTTCTGTAAGTATTTTTTGTTTATATTTCCGATGGAGGATTTTTTAAAAAAAAGATTCCTGACAGTGTGCTCATTAATATATATATTTTTAATTTATTTTTTATTAAGTCAATTTGTACATAGATCTTACATACATTTACGCCATTATGGGATTCGTTGTGTTGATTTTTAGTACAAATTGGAGTGCTTACATGCTACTAATCAACATAGCTTTCACTGCTGAAACTTTTCAAAAAGTTTTATTGAAATCAATATTTAAAAAATATGTCCAAAGCCTCTTGGTGTTTTTTCTAACTCAAAACACAGTTCTAAGCAGTTTTCCCCTGGTTCTCCCATCAGCCCTCCATCTTTGCTGCCATCTTTAATACCTCTGGGTGGTTCCTAACCAACATACTGAATTTTACCTTTGTTGGTATCTTGTATTTGAACCTTTGATTCTGAATCTTCCCCTTTTGCTTTTTTCACCTGTGTTCCCAAAGCATATCTTCTGTTACCTTCCTAAGAAAAAGGATACAAGAGACAGACTTACCCACTGTTGATGATGAATTCTAAGCATGTCTTTATTCTATGCTCCAATATGCCTGATAATTTGGAAATCATTTTATTATGTATATTTTGGGGGGCATTGGATCATCGTCTTCTGCAACTCAAGGTTGCTTTTAATAATTCCAATACCGTTTTTTTGGAAGCATTTCTCTCTGACTTTTATTCTTTAAAAAGTTCTTAGAATTTTTATTTAAACCCTATTTTCTGAAAGTTCATGGTGATCAGCTTGGGAGGGTCTTTCTCCACTGCACTTGGCACTCATGTGACTCTTCACTCAGAGACATATGCCCTTCAGTTCTGAGAAATTGTTTTAAGTTGACTTTTTGTAATTTTGTCACCACATTTTCATTTTCTTAAGTTTTAGGTTTTGTGTCCTTTAGATTTATCCTTTTCTTCCCTTTGCTATAGTGTTTGTATTTTCTTTCTTTCTTTTCTTCTCTTTCTTTTTTTTTTTTTTTGTAGAGACAAAGTCTATGGCCCTCAGTAGAGTGCCATGGCATCACACAGCTCACGGCAACCTCCAACTCCTGGGCTTAAATGATTCTCTTGCCTCAGCCTCCCAAGCAGCCGAGACCACAGGCACCTACCACAACGCCTGGCTATATTTTTGTTACAGTTCAGCCAGGGCTGGGTTTGAACCTGCCACCCTCGGCATATGGGGCTGGCACCTCACTGACTGAACCATAGGCGCTGCCCTATTTTCCCCTATTTTTGTAAACATTTTCTTGATATCATCTTCCAAATTTTTTGAGATTGTTTCTAGTAATTATATTTTATGTTCTAACAGTTCTTTGTTCTTTGACTCTTCTTAGAATAGCACCCTATTTCTTATCTATCCCCTCTCAACAATCAGGATAATACACTTTTTATAATCTGTAAATAAAGATTTATTTTGTGCTTTATATTGTCTCTCTTTGTTCACAATTTATTCTCTTTCTCATTTTATGCTTGATATTTTATGTTGGAGAGTTTCTTCAAAAATTGGGGGTTCCTTGGGTGTTTGTTCATAATGATAATGAGGGGCAATTAGCAATTTAAGAAGACACAAGTAGTTGAAATGTCTCCTATTTGGGAAAGACTTTCCACATGACTATTTATGTGAAGGATCTTTAAATGTAAGGGTTTATGTGTCTTTCACTGGAGTTTCTTTATTTTTTCCAGAAAAGAACTGTCTATAGCTCCTGGAGGTAGGCAAGTGGAAAGAGTGAATGTGAAATTCTCTGTAGCCACCTTGGGTGTCTAGGATAGACCAGAGGTGGTTTGCCAGCTCCCATGTGCACTTTCTCCACCTACTGTTATATCTACCTAACCTGGACTCAGTAATATTTCTGGTCTTCCCCCACCCCCACCCCTCCAAAATAGGACTCTGGTCTTTGAAGGGAAGCTCTGAAGGGCAACTAGGCTTCAAGAACTTGGCTGGGCACTTTAACAAGTAAAAGCTTTCAGTTGTCTCAAAAGTCATTTTTCTTTTCTACATAAGATAATTTGAGTTGCCTTTTGAGTTAAACTTTATAGAGAGCTAGCTGACCAGGTGCATTAAGCTGAATACTTTTCCTTCATGGACTAATTTTGTAATTTTGTTAAAGAAAAGAGGGCTTTGTTTTTCAGAGTGACTTTCCCCTAAGATCCCCTTGCTCAGGGTTCTTGTTTCTTTTGTTCTGTGGAGGCAAGAGGTTTCTTTTTCCTCTCCAGGAGCCTCACAATAGACTTTCCAAATTGTAATTACCACAGCAAATTTTTTTGTTCTGGTGAATAAAACCTACGTGTTTTATTTTATGCCATTTTCTGGAGCTAGCTAGTTTAGCCTAAGTTTTTAAAAGTAATCCCTAATCTCTTTTTTTTTAATCTTAGGGGTGTATTTCTTTAGACCTTGTAATCCACATAGTGTAAAACCATTTCAAGTTATGTCAAAATTTTTAAAATACTTTGTCAAATACTCATGCAGAGAAAATAAAGTGAAAATGACTATTATATATCAGCTGAGGACCTCAATGAAAGCCATTAAAAAGTTGAGAAATAGGAAAGTTTAAGCAAAGAAACTTGAATTATTTAGCCAAGAGAAAAATCTAATAGTAACCATAGATCAGAGACATTGTAGAAAAATAATAAACCAATGTATCATGTTTCTAGAGAAGAGAGAAAAGGAATTAAGTATAAAGTGAACTGCAAAAACTGCCCCCACCATAACTTTTACCAATACTTTGGGGAGCTTTACAAATGAATAAACAAGGTGATGGATATGCTAAAAACCCTGACTTCATCACTATGTAATCTATACATGTAAGAAAATTGCACTTGTACCCCATACATTTATACAAATAAAAAAGGAATAAGCATATAAGTTAAGGATATTTAGGCAAAAGTATATAAATTGTAACAATTCCTACAACTAAGTTGTCCTAAGAATCCCCACAAAAATACAAAAACTTTCAGAGATATCAAATTTAGAACTAATTTAATTGGTTCAGTAAAAATGTTTCATAATATCCATCCCAACTTTTAATAATACACAAAAATAAAACCTAGCAAACCAAAAACACGGAGAGACAGTGTGTGTGTGTATGTGTGTGTGTGTGTGTGTGCGTGTGCTTGAGTATACTCACTGTGCGAGGGAACCCCTCCAGTAGATAAAAATAGGTAACACAGGTTCAGAGATTCCCATCTCCAAGTGTTTGTTGTCTTTCTAAAACTTTTTAACCTACTAACTTCTGGTAGAGTACCCCAGGCATGCTATTGCTCTAGTGTTCAGTCTAGGCCCCAGCAGGGCAGAGGGCTCGAGATACTCCAGAATGATCGTATGGAGGGTGGCATGGATTTTTTGCTGCACCACGCACATTTATGCTTCTACCATTTTTCACTTAACTTTTAAACCGCCAATTAATTTTCTCTTTATTCAATTTGTTTTTAGATACTTTATAGAAGAACCTTGTTGAAACTGAATATATATTATTTTTAAAAATAGTAAAAATGTGTGTGTGTGCACTATACTTAGTCCATTTTGTATTTTAGAAGCTGCCTCATGGGAATTTTCACTTACCTTGTCAAACTTGATAATCAGCATTAATCATTATTAATCTGATAATAAATATGTATATTTGCTTCTCAGGGAGATTTGTTGGGGACTGGTTGAAGGCAGATGACTGATTTGTTAGATTATCAGTCTTTACAGGGGAATGTAGGTCCTAGGCTGGTATGACAGGGAAGTCTGGACCTTTGGATGGATGAAGTTACTAGGTTTGACCTTTGAACCATGTCCTGTACAAAGGATGAAGTGTATGTCATATAAAGTGAATTAAAGTGGGAGAGAACAAGTATTTAAAATTAAAAAAAAATGGATGGCACCTGTGGTTCAAAGGAGTGGGGCGCCGGCCCCATATGCCAGAGGTGGCAGATTGAAACTCAGCCCCGGCCAAAATACTGAAACAAACAAAAAAAAATTGCACGCAAACTTTATAGACACCCTCTATATATGTACATATACGTATCTATGCGTATATATGCACTCACATAAACACACACATTTATATACACAAATATATGTCAGGTAATCAAAATCAGGTAACCTTATAGATGCTAAATTGGACAGTCAAAATAAATCTCCTCCTTCTTTTTCTTCTTATAGAATACACTCTGGAAAGCTTAAATTTCCAGTCTGTTTACAATGAGGAGAGGCCACATGACAGGGCTTTGTACAAGGGAAGACAAGTGGAAACTACTGCAAAATGCTTCCTCTTACTCATGCTTGGAGAACTGAGAGGGGAGAGAGGTACCCTGGGTCACTGAACCACAGCAAATAACAAAACACTTCAGGCTAAGAACATTATAGGTGAAAATGGAAAACGTCTTACTGGTGGCCTCGCTGAGTTCTGTGACAAGTTGGACCCCTTCCCTTAAATATTTGTTGCATGAAACATTTATACCCCTTCCTGTTTAAACCGGGATAGCAGGAGTTTAGAGTATACTATTATGTACAGCTGAGCATGAAGCTCTGCTACAAGAGGTTAAATAATAAAAGGATTCAAGGTTAAATAATTTCAAGAAGACCTTGAACAATCAATATTATGTAGTTTTGTCATTGTTTGTTTTTTGCTTCTTAGGATGGAACTCCTGAAATTGGATAATTTATAAAGGAAAAGGATTTTTTTTTCATACTAATGGAGGCTGAGAAGTTCAAGGCTGAGAGGCCACATCCGGTAAGGGCCCTCTTTCCTGTGGGGACTCTTTGCAGAGTACCAAGAGGGACACGGGGCTGTATACACAGCAAGGGGGTGAACCAGCTAACTCAGGTCTCTCTTTCTTTATTTAACACCAATCCCATAAGAACCTATTAATTCATAAATCCATGAGTGGGTTAATACATTCATAATCACCTCTTAAGGCCGACCTCTCAATATTGCCACCTTAGGGGTTAAATTTAAACATGCATTTTGGAAGAGATAAATATTCTAACCATAGCAATTCATATACATATAAAAAGTTATATTTTAAGGCAATTATTTTATAACCTTCATTAATTCTCCAAGTATGAATATGGTATGCAAGACTTTTCAATGTGTTTGGTCATGGTATTTTCCAGTTTTCCCAATTTTTTAATCATTTTATTAAGATATAATTTAAATACCATACAATTTACCCATTTAAAGTATATGTTTGGGTTTTAATATGTTCCCAACCACAGCTATAATTAAATTTTAGAACTGTATATTACCCCCAAAGAAACATAGTTAACCCCCACGTTTGCTAAATACTCTGAAGATGCAACTGTCATGAAATACTTTAATTTGGTGGCAAAGAATTTTATTATTACAGAGCTATACACAAAATGAGCGTTATCTTGCATTTTGGCAGCCTGAAGTTGGCAAGAGTAATCATGATTAAGCCAATATCTGAATTTATACTCTTGATAGCCTCATATCTATCATACACTTTATGATACACTCATATCTATCATAAATTACCAAAGTTAATCAGGCTGCAACAGATTGGAGAGCTGTTACGTGAAAGATGAGCCTGTGATATGTAAGCATTTGCCTCTTTGGATATATTTAGGTTGGTATTACACATGGAGTCAAAGCATATTCAAAGAGAAATTCAGGTAACAGGAAGGATGAACTGTTTAATTTTTTTCTGTTATAAAGTCTTCCCCAAACAGAGTTACAAAGTAAGAGAAAATTCTTTTTGTGTTTCCTCGTTTAAACGTCATTACTTAAGACCCTGCAATTATAACAAACACATCCAAAAACTCAACCATTGAGACAGCCCAGTCTAGAGAGAGTTAGACCATCCAAGGAGGCCTTTACTTCAAGAAGTCTTCCAGGACAGGTGTCTTCCATCAGGGTGTCCCCATGTCTAGGGGACATGCTCAAAGCTAGCCGTAATTAACTCAACTGTGTCCTCTCTCCACCCCCAAATTCATGTTGAAGCCCTCTCCCCCACTGTATTTGGAGATAGGTCCCAAAAGAGGTAACAAATGTTAAATGAGGTCTAAAGAGTGATGAGGCCTTAATCCTGCAGAACTGGTGGTCTTATAAGAGGAGAAAGAGATGTCAGAGATTTCCCTCGTCTGTATACTAGCAGAGAAGAGGCCATATGAGGACATAGCGGAAAAAGTGGCCATTCACAACACAGGAAGACAGGCCACAGAAAGAAAAAACCTGAAGGCACCTTGAGTTTAGATTTTTAGCTTCTAGAAATATGAGAAAACAAATTTCTGTTGTTTAAGCTGCCAAGTCTGTGATATTTTGTTATGGCAGCCCCAGCAGATAACTAGCATTGGATAACTAGTATCATGCCCTAGTTATACACACAACGAGAAAAGAGATGTGGTGCAGGATAAGCAGCTTCCTTTTCCAGATATAATTTACGCATTGCAAATATTATTCCCATTTACCTTGCACTGGCTATAATTTCGACATGTGGCAATACTTAACTATAAAGCAGGTGGGAAGATGTCTCACAAGTTGACTTGTTCCCTGATAAAATGTGTGTGCGTCAGGGGTGAGTCAGTACTGGAGACTTAATACTCGCTGGCTCAAGCCATCTTCCTCTCGGTTATAGCATCTCCTTCCAAGTGCCTTTTGGTTTTTCAAAAGCTTCCCAACAAATGACTGTAGATTTAGCCTGTTGACAGTGTCCTTCCTGTACTCTAAACTTTGACATTTGATTCAGTTCCTTAATTTTTTCTGCAATCTTGTTTCTTTCCCCAGCTATATATTCTTAAAGAATATTGATCTTAACTGATTCATACTAAAATATTAATGGATGATATATCTGTGGCTAATAGATAAGAGTGCTCCCAAATAACTTCCTTTAAATAGAAACTTATAGAGGTGTGGCCGAAACTCAGCAAAGCTTTCAGCCAGCCGATTTTTTCGGCCAGCCGCTTTTCGCTTTTCAGCTCACTCTCTCACTGCTTCCGAGCTCAGAGAACAGCACAGACCCGCGGCAACCCACGCCCTGTCCACTCCCCTCGAGAAAGTGTTCAAGAATCTGGACTCCATGGGGGATAGACCTCCAGACCTCAGGATGAGAGTGGAGGGGAGTACCAGGAGTTCCAACTTGCAGGTGGAGAATATATACAGTTTTATACCGCTTTATGCCTGGCAGGAGGGTGCCGCGGCACAGGGGAAGGAGGTCCGGTTTTTAGAGGGTCTCTCCCGTGGGTAGAGTGGGAGGACAGCCGGACTCTGCTCGCTTGTTTGTATGGACGTATGGCGTATACTGCGAGCTGTTCTCTTGGGGGAGGGGACTCCCTTCCGCCTGGTGATGTGCTCTGTACCTTTTATTTGTATCCTTGGGGTCGCAGGTCGCTCCAATAGGGTTGATGTGC
>CAUYON010008292.1:0-19454 GCA_963573935.1 Arctocebus calabarensis | reverse complement strand
GTCCATTCATGGAAAGGAGGACTAGGAAATTCGCATGAAACTGACCTAGGCATAGGAAATGGGGGTTCCACATTTAGTCCTAAGTGTAAAGTGAAGGAGACACCAAGGCACAGGTGTCTCCTCGGCAGTTGTCCAGCCTTTTTGGCTATTGGAGCCTCTGGAGGGGGTTGGGGGTCCCCCTCTTGCCTGTCATCCAGCCCGCTGGCTCTTTAGCTGGCTGCCGCAGCACCGACACCACCAAGGAGGAGGCGGCAGGTCCGCCAGCTCCACTGAGCTGGCTAGGGCGCCAAATGTCCTGCATCAATTCTCCCTCTCCGAGTAGAAACTCTTAACTGCTGTTAGGGAGAAGGGGCGAAGACTCAATCTAACTAGTCAGTACCATCAAGAAGAATCAAGATGTAATAGCATTAGTAAGAAAAAAATGAGGTTTTAGAGCCAAGACAAAGAAAGATCTGAGGAATGGTATATATTTTGCAAATTGCAATAGGGGAAGTAAACTGGAATCAATGAGCACAGATTATGTGCCTGGGAGTTCTAGTAGAACAGTATGGCAGTACTTACTATTTATTCATTGTACTGATATTTCTTTCTTTCTTTTTTTTTTTTAAAGACAGCATTTCAAGCTGTCACCCTGGGTAGAGTGCTGTGGCATCATAGCTCACAGAAAACTCCAACTCTTGGGCTCAAGCAAACCTCTTGCCTTAGCTTTTTCTATGTTTAGTAGAGGCAGGGTCTCACTTTTGCTCAGGCTGGTCTCAAACTTTTGAGCTCAAACAATCCACCCACCTTGGCCTCCCAGAGTGAGGAAGATTACAGGCGTGAGCCACCACGCCTGGCCTGCACTGATATTTCTTTAGCACTAATTGTGTGTCATACAACGCGTCTGCAATCAGAAAAGCAACAAATCTGATGCTGGAACATGAAGTAATAATTCCCAAAACACTCCAGCTATGTGCAAGGGGATAGAAAACTCTTTATCCAAGAATGTCAGCTAATAAACTTAGGCAGATAATAGAATTAGAATATCTCCATCTTGCAACCCTCACGTTAATAATTGTTTTAGTCAAGGATCATCAATGAATACTAAAACCATTTTATTCAAGAAAGAAAAGATTATTCACAGGGTCACTAAAGGATTACCCATGTATTTAATAATTAAATACATAAGGAAAAAGATATTTTTTAATTTTTCTATTTATTTTTTTGAGACAGAGTCTTAAACTGTGGCCCTGGGTAGAGTGCTGTGGCATCATAGCTCACAGCAACCTCCAACTCCTGGGCTCAAGTGAGCCTCTTGCCTCAGTTTACCTATTTTTAGTAGAGACAAGGAGGTCTCACTCGTGCTCAGGCTGGTCTCAAACTCATGAGCTCAAGCAATCCCTCCGTCTCGGCCTCCCAGAGTGCTGGGATTACAGGCGTGAGCCACTGTGTTCTTTTTTAAACAATGGAAAGATTTGAAGGACCATCCCTTAACCAAGAAATCCAACTTAACATCATCAATGGAGTGAACTGACACGTTTCCAGATATGACTTAGTGAAATGGACATAACACTCATGTAGTTTATTTTCCCAAGTCATTTAACCTGAATCTATTAACAAAGAAACAATAAAAAATGTAGAACTATCTGCAACACAATTGGCATAGGCTCTCCAACAATATTCAGATCCTGACAGACAAAAAAGTCTGGGAAATTATTTCAGATTAAAGGCTAAAGAAGAGATTAGAGGGGAAAGATATATGACCACCAAATACAATGCATGAACCCCATTTGGATGTGGAGTGTTTTTAAGTTGCAAAAAACTTGGGGGATAATATCGTATTATTAGTTTCTTAAGTGTGATTAGGTTATTAGGGAGGTGTCATGGAACTATTCTGTATGCTGATGGTGGTAGTGGTTACACAAATCTATGCATGCATTAAAATTAATATAACTGTACACCAAAACTATAACTGTACATATGATTTTACTATATGATAATTTAAACATTTAAAATAATAAAGACAGTGCCAGTAGCTCAGTGGGTAGAGCACTGGCCACATACACTGAGTCTGGCAGGTTCAAACCTGGCCTGGGCCAGCTAAAGCAACAATGACAACTGCAACAACAACAATAAAATAGCCAGGCATTGTGGCAGGCGCCTGTAGTTCCAGCTACTTGGGAGGCTGAGGTAAAAGAATCACTTAAGCCCAAGATTTGAGGTTGCTATGAGCTGTGACACCACAGCACTCTACCCAGGGTGACAGCTTGTGACTCTGTCTCCAAAAAATTAAATAATATTAAAAAACTCAAATTGCTTAGGTGTGAGAATCAGCTTGTCGCTATGCAACAAAGTGTCCTTGTTCTTAGGAGTGCAGAAATATACAAAGATAACCCAAATGAGACTAAGCAGAGACTACTTATTCAGTTTGCTATAGCAATGGAGTGAGCCATGACCACTTGGTGTTTGTCAGAGACTCAAAGGCAGGCAAAGGGTGGGAAAGCTTTATATATAGTAGAAAAAAGGGAAGGCTTTAGGTATGCCCTGATTGGAGGCTTTTGGCATGTGAAAGCTGGAGGTAAGCTAATTGAAACAGGGCATCCTATGTGATTGGTTTGCAGAATAGATTCTACTTTCTCTGACTGGTCCTGAGTTGGAAGTAGGGAGGAGGGCTAAATATGGGGAAGCTAGATGTCATCAACCAAGTCCAGACCAGCAGGGCTGATTGCTGCAGACGTTGTGGTTTGGCTTCCCAGGCAGAGGGCATAGGGCAGGGTTCTATTGTTTTATATGGTCTGGCCATTGTCTGTTTGTATGTTCAGTCCCTCAGGACATAATATGCTGAGTATCTTGGAAGGAGCATGATGTCTGCAGCTTACTGTAAAAAGGAATTATAGAAGGGCGGTGCCTGTGGCTCAAGGAGTAGGGCACTGGCCCCATATACCAGGGGTGGCGGGTTCAAGCCTGGCCCCGGCCAAAACTGCAAAAAATAAATAAATAAATAAATAAATAAAAATAAAAATAAAAAAAGGAATTATAGAAAAAACAATGGAGTGGTCAGTTTCTCTGCTGCTGCCTTCTTTTGCTCCTTTTTTTTTTTTTTTTTTAAATCTCTCCCTTCCCCCATGGAACTCTGACTAGTGGGCAAATCACAACACTAGCAAAAACAATCCTCAGAAAATACTGTTTGGTTAGCTATCAGTGCTCTGATTGAACAAGGGGCGATCCCTCAAATGGAAGTGTCGTTCAAAATCAAAAACTTCTACCAAACCCCAAATTGCAAGGACGCATACTCCACTTCCTCCTAAGAAAACCCTGATCTTGTTTCAATTAGGCCATTACCTGAAGTATTAAGCCTGAATAAAGCCATTAAGCTCTATTGCCACCATTTAAATCATTTTCTTTTGACATTATTTTAAAACGATGGGGTCTGTATATGCCTACAGAGAGAGATAAAGCAAATGTGCCAAAGATTAACAATTGTTACATCTGAGTAGGGTTTTGTTGTTGTTGTTTTGACAGAGTCTCACTCTGTGCCCTGAGTGCAGTGGCATTATCATAGCTCACAGCAACATCAGACTCCTGGGTTCCAGGAATCCTGCTGCCTCAGCCTCTGGAGTAGCTGGGACTGTAGGCACCTGCCACTAGGTTTGGCTGGTTTTTAAAAACTTTTTATGGTCATCTGGGCTGCTGGGTTCTAAACCAGTCCCAGCCTGCCAAAACAACAATGACAACTACAACAAAAAAATTGCCAGGTGTTGTGGTGGGCACCTACAGTCCCAGCTACTTGGGAAGCTGAGGCAAGAGAATTGCTTAAGCCCAAGAGTTTGAGGTTGCTGTTGAAAGGGCCTGTGTGAGGGGGGGAATGAAAGGGCCCGTGTGATGCTATTTTCTTAACAGACTCCATTTTACAGGTTGCTGTGTAATTTGCAGTGTAAATGTTAGTTTTGTAACTTGACTCCTGGCTCCAGTTCCCCTGACCACCCCCACCGGTCAATCAGTACTGGCCTCTTCCTGCTTAGCGACCACCCACCCGTTCCTGGCACCGCCGAGGTATCCAATCGCAAGTGAAGAGACACCTGGACTCATCCTTATTCCACCCTTCCCTTATCGTATTCCCCCCTCCCAACTTCCTTTGGCACACTATAAAAATACCTCAGCCCCTCCCCTAGGGGCCATTCAGACCCACCAGCCATTTAGGCGGGGCTGAGTGGTCCGAGTTTAAACTTGTAATAAATTCCACCCTTTGTTTTTGCATTGGTGCACCGGGTGTGTGTTTCTTCTGGGGGGGGGGGAACCCGAAATTCGGGCACAACAACTTTATCACCCTCAGTAGAGTGCCCTGGCGTCACATAGCTCACAACAACCTCTAACGCCTGGGCTTAGGCAATTCTCTTGCCTCAGCCTCCCAAGTAGCTGGGACTACAGGCGCCCGCCACAATGCCTGGCTATTTTTCTATTTTGCAGTTTGGCTGAGGCCAGGTTTGAATCGGCCACCTTTGGTATATGGGGCCAGCACCCTACTCGATGAGCCACAGGCGCTGCCCAAGAGATGAAAACAAAGCAGATAAACCCTACAATTGCCCCAGTTATAAACTGGGTAAACAGACCAGTCAAAAACTGGCAATCTCCCAGCGTAAAAGAGATGAAGTTAAAAAATCAAGAAAGCAGGCAGGCATGGTGGCCCACATCTGTAATCCCAGCAATTCAGGAGGCCCAGGCGAAAGGAATGCTTGAGGTCAGGAGTTAAAGACCAGTCTGATCAACAAGCAAGACCCCAACACTACAAAAAAATAGAAAAACTTGGCCTGGTGCAGCGGCACATGGCTATAGTACCAGTTATTCCAGGAAACTGAGGTAGGAGGACTACTTTTAGCCCAGGAGTTTCAGGTGGCAGTGAGCTATGATAAAATCAATATACTTCAACTTGGGTGACAGAGTGAGACTCTGTGTCTAAACAATTTAAAAAATTTTTTAAATTAAAAAAAAAAAGAATCAAGAACACAAAGGTGACTAGAGTTCAGAGAGCACCCTGGAAATTGAAAAGACTCCATCCCTGAGCCTTCAGCAATGGACTAATCAGCGCATATATGAGGAAAAATTACCCAAGATTAAGGAAAGAACTCCTGCTACTCCAAAGGAACAGAAGAAACAATGCATGAGCCCCACAGAGATCTATGAAGGTCTGCTCCCAACAGTAAGAATGAGAAAGCACATATTTCAAATAGCATTGGTTAGAACAGGAGTCAGAAAATTAAATCCCAGCTGGGCAAAGTAGCTCACACCTGTAATCCTAGCACTCTAGGAGGCCCAGGTAGGAGGAGTTCAAGACTAGCCTAAGCAAAAGCAAGACCCCACCCATCTCTACTAAAAATAGAAAACTATCTGGGTGTGGTTTCTGTAGTCCCAGCTACTTTAGAGGCTGAGGCAAAAGGATCACTTCAACCCAAGAGTTTGAGTTTGCTAGGAGCAATAATGTTGCCCTGACACTCTACCCAGGGCTACAGTGTCTCAAAAAAAAATAGAAAGAGGGCAGTGCCTGTGGCTCAGTGAGTAGGGCGCCAGCCCCATATACTGAGGATGGCGGGTTCAAACCCAGCTCCAGCCAAACTGCATCAAAAAATAGCCGGGCATTGGGTTAAGCACCTGTACTCCCAGCTACTTGGGAGGCCGAGGAAAGAGAATCACCTAAGCCCGAGAGCTAGAGGTTGCTGTGAGCTGTGACACCACAGTACTCTACTGAAGGAGACAAAGTGAGACTCTGTCACTACAAAAAAAAAAAAAAAGAAAGAAAGCAAAAGAAAAGAAAAAAAATTGCATTCCACAGATCAAATATGATCCACCACCTTTTTTTTGTATAGCCCAAGAACAAAGAATGGTTTTTACATTATTAAATGGCTAGAAAATAGTCAAAAGAAGAATATTTTATGACAACTTAGAATTATATAAAATCCAAATTACAGTGCATAAAAATAAAGTTACCAACCATATTTATCAATTTAAATACTATCTATGCTTACTTACAGTCACACAACAGAAAAGATGAGTAGTTGACAGAAAGACTGTATGGCCTATAAAATCTAAAATATTGCTGAGTCTTTGAAAAAAAAATGGGTCTTGCTTCAGTAAGAAAAAAATTAACCCTAAAATAAATGTAGATCTGGTCTCAGCTTAAAATAGTAATTCTAAATAATCAGTAAGTTTCCAAGCAACTTAATCATTATCAAAAATAAAAGTTCTGACAATTTTAGGAATATAAAAATATACAGCAAAAAAAAAAAAATTAAGAAAAAATATATATAGCAAACACCTAACAGAGTAAAAATCAGTGTCTAATATCTACTCAAAAATTACCAGTCATGGCTAGGCACAGTGGCTCAAGCCTCTAAATCCTAGAACTCTGGGAAGCTAAGGTGGGAAGATCACTTGAGTTCAGAAGTTCAAAACCAGCCTGAGCAAGAGTCAGACCCATCTTTATGAAAAATTAGCCAGGTTTCATGGCAAGCCTTTGTAGTCTCAGCTACTAGAGAGGCTGAGGCGGGAGGACTGCTTGAACCTGAGAGTTTGAGGTTGCTGTGAGCTAGGCTGATGCCACTGCACTCTAGCCTGAGTGACAGAGTGAGACACTATCTCAAAAAAAATAATAATAATTCAACCAATAATGAGAAGAAAAAACAATCAAATCTGGCCTAGAAATTACTCAGATAATAGAATTACTAGGAAAGGACATATCTTCCATGAAGCATTTTATAGAGGCAAGGAAAAACTTTACATAAAGAAAAGCACATGAAAAGTATATGGGCCGGGAGTAGTGGCTCACGCCTGTAATCCAAGCACTCTGAGGCCAAGGCAGGTGGGTAGCTTGAGCCCATGAGTTTGAGACCAGCTTGAGCAAAAAAGCAAGACCCTATCTCTACTAAAAATATTTTAAAAACTAAGGCAAGAGAATCACTTGAGCCCAAGAGTTGGACATTGCTGTGAGCTATGATGCCACCACACTCTACCCAGGGTGACAGTTTGAGACTCCATTTCAACAACAAAAATGAAAGGAAAAATAATTATATGATTATAAATGACCATTATAATCCATATGTTCAAGAAGATAGAGGAAAAACTGAATAGACTGAGTAGAGAGACAAGGTTAATATAAAAAAAGACCCAAATGAAAATTCTACAAAGGAAATCTGTAATGTCTGATACAAAAACCAAACTGCATGTAAAAGGTTTATCAGAAATTACCAACAGAAGATCAGTGAACTCAAAGACAAAACAATGAAAACTAAACAAAAATAAAATAGATAAAAAACTGTCTAAATCTGGTGAAAGACTTATCGAGTATAAGAAAAATAAAATAGAAGTTGTGGCATGCTGCTAAGACAGTATTTGTAGAAAAACATATAAAAGTAAAAATTCACTAAAAAACAAAGAAAAGTCTCAAAGCAATGACCAGTTTTCAAAATAAAAAACTAGAGTAAGAATAGATGGACTTAAAAGATGGCATTTTGTACTCATCTCCTCCACTAAAAAGAACCAAAATAGTCAGGACATAATGACACTCCAAATAAATCACTTAGGACAGAATCCTAGAATAAACAGAAAAATGACAGGAAACACCTACAGCTAGGAAGAAGAGGGATACAAAGCAGCCTGCTCGGCCTGGCTCAGCTTGGAGTCGGAAGAGATTCACCAACATGGGAAAGAGTCAGAGATCCTCGGTGGTCCAGACTCTCACCATGAATTTCTAAAATCCTAGCCATTGGAGTGTCCCTTTACCACCTTGGGCCCTAAAACTAACACAGGAACTGTCTACCAACATTCATTGCTCCAGGAAGGGAGCTTCCACTGGGTCCCGCACACTCCCCGACAGCTAAGCAGCTGCAGCAAGGCACCATTGGAGAGTCCTCCCCTAACAGACGGTGCACCATCCTGGAACTGAGGCACAGGATGCTGCAGGTGGAGCTAAAGCACAATGTAAGGGCTGAGATGTAAATTGAGCTGTGTGTGCGCCACCATACCCAGGATTAGATGTGAGCAGTGCAAATGTTCTCCCTAACTCCCACCCCTGGCTGAGTGGCAGGGCTTCGATGTAAGTTGTTACTTCACCCTATCCAAGCATTCCGCCAGGGACCTTAAGTTTGTCCTGCCCCTGTCCACCAGAGATGAATACCATCATCTGATACCATCAGAGGCCCTGAGGAGAAGACAAACCAGCCTGGCCTCACCACCTCACACCAACATAGTGCCAGACCATGAGATACAAGAGTCAGGGGACTGCCTAGCATGACATCACTGGCATCTAAGCACTCCTCCCAGGTGCCTGAGGTTGAACCACAACCACCATAGCTGGCATCTACCTGCATGTGTCACCTGTACACTTAAAGAGACTGGTCTGCCCAGTCTACTGTAGCCACCACCAACATCAGCACACTCCACTCAGGACCCATAGGGTTGTTCAGTCAGTACAGCTCCATGCCAACTGCCCACCTGTCCAGGACAATGCTGCCATACTGGCATCTAAGTATTCAAGTTATGAATATCCCAGAAGTAAAAATAACAATGAAAAGTTTAGAAAACCCATAAAATAAAATAATAGATGAAAACATTACAAGTCTAACAGGAGAGTTAGACATCCAGATATGGGAGGCTCAGAAATCCTGAAAGAGATACTATGTAAAAAAAGTCTTCTTGGCAAAACTAACATCAAAAACAAAGAGGTAATTCTAAAATCAGTGAAAGTGGCTTGGTGCCCATAGCACAGTAGTTACAACACCAGGCACATACACCAAGGCTGGCGGGTTGGAAACTGGACCAGGACAGCTAAAACAACAATGCCAACTGCAACAAAAAATAGCCAGGCTACTTGGGAGGCTGAGGCAAGAGAATCATTTAAGCCCAAGAGTTTGAGGTTGCTGGGAGCTGTGACGCCACTGCACTCTACTAAGAGAGACATAGTGAGACTTTGACTCAAAATAAATAAATAAATAAAATAAAATCAATAAAGTCATCAGACTAACAGTAAATTTCTCAGCAGAAACCTTACAGATCAGGAGAGAATGAGATCACATATGCAAAATGCTGAAAGAAAAAAATAACTGGCATTTAAGGACTTTATATCTAGCAAAATTACCCTTTATAAATGAGGATAAAGTCTTTCCCAGATAAGCAAAAGTTGAGGTAATTCATCACCATTAGACCAGCCCTACAATAAATGCTCAAGGGAGTCCTAAGCCTGGACACAAAGAGTAACATTTACCATCATGAAATACACAAAAATGAGGAAGAGAAAGGACTCAAAGGGTACCACTATAGAAAACCATCAAACCAAAAGATAAACAGTAAAAGAAAAAAAAAGGACCAAAAAATACAGACAACCAGAAAATGGAACAAAACCTCACAAATCAATAACCACCTTAAATATAAATGGATTAAATTCTGCACTTAAAAGATATAGACTATGCTCGGTGCCTGTGGCTCAACGGGCTAAGGCTCCAACCACATACACCTGAGCTGGTGGGTTCGAATCCAGCCCGGGCCCACCAAACAACAATGACGGCTGCAACCTAAAAATGGCCTGGCGTTGTGGTGGGCGCCTGTAGTCTCAGCTACTTGGGAGGCAGAGGCAGGAGATTCGCTTGAGCCCAGGAGTTGGAGGTTGCTGTGAGCTGTGATGCCACAGCACTCTATCCAGGGTGACAGCTTGAGGCTCTGTCTCAAAAAAAAAAAAAAAGATATAGACTAGCTGAATAAATTAAAAAACACAATCCAACTATACACTGCCTACAGGAAACATACGTTTTACATCCCATCCTTATGTACTGGAAGAATATTGTTAAAATGACTATACTACTCAAAGCAATCTATAAATTCAACTCAATCTCTATCAAAATACCAAGGTCATTTTTCACAGAAAAAGAAAAACAATCCTAGGGTGGCGCCTGTGGCTCAGCGAGTAGGGTGCCAGTAGGGTGCCAGCCCCATATACCAAGGGTGGTGGATTCTAACTCGGCCCCAGCCAAACTGCAAAACAAAAAAAATAGCCGGGCGTTGTGGCAAGTGCCTGTAGTCCCAGCTACTTGGGAGGCTGATACAAGAGAATTGCCTAAGCCCAGGAGTTGGAGGTTGCTGTGAGCTGTGTGACACCACAGCACTCTACACAGGGTGATAAAGTAAGACTCTGTCTCTACAAAAAAAAAAAAGAGAGAGAGAGAGAGAAAAGAAAAACAATCCTAAAATTCAGAGCCAAAATATCCAAAGCTTTGTTTTCTGAACAAAAAGAACAAAGCTGGGGGCATCACCCTACTTCACTTTAAAATACTGGGCAGGTACAGTGGCTCACTCCTGTAATCCTTGCTCTCTGGGAGGCCAAGGCGTGTGGATTGCTTCAGTTCAGATGTTTGAAACCAGCCTGAGCAAGACTGAGACTCTATCTCTACTAAAAACAGAAAAAAATCAGCCAAGTGTTGTAACAGGCACCTGTAATCCCAGCTAGTTGGGAGGCTGAGGCAAGAGGATCTCTTGAGCCCAAGAATTTGAGTTGCTGTGAGCTATGATGACTCCACAGCACTCTATTCAGGAGTAGAGACTATCTCAAATACATATATATCAAGGCTATGGCAACCAAAACAGCATGGTATTGGAATAAAAAGAAACACACAGAACAATGGAACAGAATATAAAATGCAATTAAAAAATCCACATATTTACAGCCAATTGATTTTTGACAAAGCCATCAAGAACATACATTGGGGCTTGGTGCCCGTAGAACAGTGGTTATGGCGCCAGTCACATACACCAAAGCTGCCAGCCTGGGCCAGCTAAACAACAATGACAACTCCAACAAAAAATAGCCGGGCATTGGCTCGGCGCCTGTGGCTCAAGTGGCTAAGGTGCCCACCACATACACCTGAGCTAGCAAGTTTGAATCCAGCCCGGGCCCATCAAACAACAATGACGGCTGCAACCAAAAATAGCTAGGCATTGTGGCAGGCGCCTGTAATCCCAGCTAGTTGGGAGGCGGAGGCAGGAAAATCACTTGAGCCCAGGAGTTGGAGTTTGCTGTGAGCCGTGATGCCATAGCACTCTACCCAGCGTGACAGCTTTGAGGCTCTGTCTCAAAAAGGAAAAAAAAAATAGGCATTGTAACAGGGAGGCTGAGGCAAGAGAATTGCTTAAGTCTAACAGGTTACTGTGAGATGTGATGCCATGGCATTCTACCGAGGGTGACATAGTGCGACTTTGTCTTAAAAAAAAAAAAAAAAAGAAAGAAAAAAGAAAGAAAGAAAAGAAAAATAACATACATTGGGGCCAGGTGCAATGGCTCACACCTATAATCCTAGCACTTTGGGAGGGAAAGGCAGGAGGATCTCTTGAGGTCAGAAGTTGGAAACCAGCCTGAGCACCAGTGAGAACCCATCTCTACAAAACAACAGCAACATTAGCCAGGTGTGGTGGCATACACCTGTAGTCTCAGCTGCTCGGGAGTCTTAGACAGGAGGATCATTGAAGCCCAGGAATTTGAGGTTGCCATGAGCTATGATGATATCACTGCACTCTACCCCAGGAGACAGAGTGGGACTCTGTAACAAAACAAAATAAAACAAAACAGGCTTGGTGCCCATAGCTCAGTGGTTAGGGCGTGGGCCAAATGTATCCAGCCCAGGTCTGCCAAACAACGACAACTACAACAACAACAACAAAAAACTAGCCAGGCATTGTGGCAGGAGCCTGTAGTCCCAGCTACTTGGAAGGCTAAGGCAAGACAATCACTTAAATCCAAGAGTTTGATGTTGCTGTTAACTGTGACACCACAGCACTCTACCAAGGGCAACATAGTGAGACTGTCTCAAACTAAACAAAACAACATACATGAGGGAAAGGGCATACTCTTCAATAAATGGTGCTGGGAAAATAAGATGACCATAAGAAGTAGAATGAAACTGGACCCCTATTATCTCACTGTGCACAAAAATCAAATCCAGATAGAGTAAAGACTTAAACACACAACTGAAACTGTAAAACTACTAGAAGAAAACAGGGAATGAGTTTTCAGTTACTGTGAGCAAGGCTGATTCCACAGTACTCTAGCCTGGGCAACATAAGCAAAGACGCTGCCTCAAAAAGAGGGAAAAAAGAGATGAAGAAAACTACAGACCAGTATCTTTTCTTTTTTTTTTTTTTCTTTTGAGTTATTAAAGTTCTTTAATGAGCTTAGACTCTCTGGTCTTGAAAATTACAACATGGCAAAGCAAATATTCGCAGCCTTAGAATAATAATTAAATCGGAAGAGTATTGCATTTCAGTAGAAAAGAATGCTACTTTCATACAAAATGGTAGATGAACTGATTTTTTTTTTTTTCTTTTTGAGACAGAGCCTCAAGCTGTCACCCTGAGTAGAGTGCGGAGGCATCTCAGCTCACAGCAACCTCCAATTCCTGGGCTCAAGTGAGTCTCCTGCCTCCGCCTCCCAAGTAGCTGGGAGGAATACAGGCGCCTGCCACAACGCCCAGCCATTTTTTGGTTGCAGCCGTTATTGTTTGGCAGGCCTGGGCTGGATTCAATCCCGCCAGTGCCAGCTCAGGTGTACATGGCTGGCGCCTAAGCCCGCTGAGCCACAGGCGCCAAGCCAGATGAACTGATTTTTAATAAAGGGGATAATTTTATAACTCATTTTCCCTTGTAACTGAAGATACAATGATAGAAAATATCAACAGGTGTTCTGTATTGTATACAACTGTGAACCTACTTTTGGCTTCTTGTACGATTTTCACCAGGTACAGGAAAGATTAGAAAAAAATTTTTTTATTTTTTTTTACTGTTGGGGATTCATTGAGGGTACAAGAAACCAGGTTACATTGATTGCACTTGTTAGGTAAAGTCCCTCTTATAACTGTGTCCTGCCCCCACAAGGTGTGTCTGAGACACCCACCCACATCCCTCCTTCCCTCTCTCTGCTCTTCCCCTCTCCCACCCCCTCCCTCCTTTCCTCTCTCTCTTCTTCCTTTTTCCCATCCTCCTTCCTCCTTCCCTTTCTCTGCTCTCCCCTTCCCCCAACCCCACTGTCATTAATTGTCCTCATATCAAAATTGAGTACATAGGATTCTTGCTTCTCTATTCTTGTGATGATCTACTAAAAAGAATGTGTTCCACTCCCATCCAGGTTAATACAAAAGATGTAAAGACTCCGTCTTTCTAATGGCTGAACGGTTAATACAAAAGATGTAAAGTCTCCATCTTTCTTTCTTTCTTTTTTTTTTTTTTTTTTGAGACCGAGCCTCAAGCTGTCAAGAGTGTCGTGGCATCACAGCTCACAGCAACCTCCAATTCCTGGGCTCAAGCGAGTCTCCTGCCTCTGCCTCCCAAGTAGCTGGGACTACAGGCGCCCACCACAACGCCCGACCATTTTTTGGTTGCAGCCATCATTGTTGTTTCGCAGGCTGAGGCTGAATTCGAACCCGCCAGCTCAGGTGTAGTGGCTGGCGCCTTAGCCTGTTGAGCCACAGGCACTGAGCCGTCTCCATCTTTCTAATGGCTGAATAGTATTCCATGGTATAGACACACCACAGCTTGTTAATCCATTTCTAGGTTGGTGGGCATTTAGACTGTTTTGCAATAAACAGTCTAGTGCAAATGTCCTTATGGTAAAAGGATGTTTTCCTTCTTGCCCAGTAATGGGATTGCAGGACCAAATGGGAGGTCTAACTTGAGTTCTTTGAAGATTCTTACTAACTCTTCAGACTGCCTTACAAAAAGGTTGTATTACTTTGCAGTCCCACCAGCAGTGTAAAAGTGTTCCTTTCTCTCCACATCCAAGCCAGTATCTGCAGTTTTGAGATTTTATGATGTG
This sequence comes from Arctocebus calabarensis, assembly GCA_963573935.1. NCBI lineage: Eukaryota > Metazoa > Chordata > Mammalia > Primates > Lorisidae > Arctocebus > Arctocebus calabarensis. The sequence goes on along the minus strand of CAUYON010008292.1, from coordinate 5,632 downwards.
GGCCTGAGGTTAGATGATATCACAGGATGGTTTTGATTTGCATTTCTCTATTAGGGATAATGAGCAAATTTTTTTCATGTTTGCTAGCCATTCGTCTGTCTTGTCGATTGATATATGGGATCACTGGCTTTTTTCTTGTGGATTGAGTTCTCTATAAGATCCTAGTTGTCAAGCTTTTGTCTGATTCAAAATATGCAAATCCTTTCCCATTGTGTAGGTTGTCTATTTGCTTTGGTTGTTGTCTCCTTAGCTCCTTAGCCGTACAGAAGCTTTTCAGTTTAATTAAGTCCCTTTTGTTTATTTTTGTTATTGTTGCAATTGCCACAGCAGTCTTCTTCACAAAGTCTTTCCCCAGGCTGATACCTTCAAGTATTTTTCCTATGCTTTTTTGAGGATTTTTATCATTTCATCATGCCTTAAATTTAGGTCTTTTATCCATCTTGAATCAATTTTAGTGCGTGTGTGGAGAAAGGTGCGAGTCCAGTTTCAGGCTTTTATATGTGGATATCCAGTTCCCCCCAGCACCATTTATTGAATAGGAATTCTTTCCCCCAGTGTCTGTTCTTATTCAGTTTATCAAATATTAGAGGGCTAGAAGATGTTAAGTTTCATTCCCTGGTTTTCCATTCAATTCCAAATGTCTATGCCTCTATTTTTGTGGCAGTACCATGCTGTTTTGATCACTATGGCATTGTAGTACAGCTGATGCCCCCAACTTTGTTTTTATTACTCCGCACTGCCTTAGCTATACTTTTTTTTTTTGAGACAGAGTCTCATTATGTCACCCTCAGTTGAGTGCTGTGGTGTCCCAGCTCACAGCAACCTCAAACCCTTGGGCTTAAGCAAGTCTTTTACCTTAGCCTCCCAAGTAGCTGGGACTACAGGTGCCCGCCACAACACCCATCTATTTTTTGATTATAGTTGTCATTGTTGTTTGGCAGGCCCGGGCTGGGTTCAAACCCACCAGCTCCGTGGTATATGGCTGGTGCCCTAACTGCTGAGCTACAGGTGCTGAGCCACTGTATGGGTTTTCTTTCTGGTTCCACAGACCAGTATCTTTCATAAACAAAGATGCAAAATTTCTTTTTTATTTCTTTTTTGAGACAGAGTCTCACTTTGTCACCCTCAGTAGAGTGTGATGGCATCACAGCTCATAGCAACCTCAAACTCTTGGGCTCAAGCAATTCTCTTGCCTTAGCCTCCCGAGTAGCTGGGACTACAGGTGGCCTGCACAACACCTGGTTATTTTTAGAGACAAGGTCTCACTCTGGCTCAGGCTAGTCTCGAACTTGTGTGTTCAGGCAATCTACCCACCTCAGCCTCCCAGAATGCTAAGATTACAGGTGTGAGCCATTGCAACTGGCAATGCACAATTTCTTAACACACATTTAACAAATACTGCTAGCGCCAAAAATATGTGCATATGTTTTAAGAGATATTATCTAAGTATTCCTTTTCAAAGTTGAATTATAGTAGCAATGTGCTGTCTGACATTCTCTCAAAAGATGGACTTAATCAAATGAAACCAACAGGCAGGACAGTCAAAGAAAGTGGCAGCATGATTGTTCTAGGAGCACAATACCATTTTAAAGCGGCATTTAAAATTCGAGAATGTGTGGAAGTACAACAATGCAAGCATGAGTATGCAACAGATCCTCCAGGATTACCTAATAATTACATGCATTCAGGATATGTTCGAGATACATGTACTGTGTGTGATGTGCACAAAGAAGATCTCGGAGGCCTTGCACAGCTATGGCGTTGGAACAGTTTACACGCTCAGCACAGAAGTCTACCAAATAACATGCACACGACAGGAGTTAGCATAACAAACACACAATGCATTCTTTTTTTTATTAAATCATAGCTGTACATTAATGTAATCATGGGGTACAATGTGCTGGTTTTATATATGATTTGAAGTATTTTCATCAAACTGGTTAACATAGCCTTCACAGCATTTTCTTACTTACTGTGTTAAGACATTTATATTCTACATTTAATAAATTTCACATGTAACCTTGTAAGATGCACCATAGGTGTGGTCCCACCGATTACCCTCCCTCCACCCATCCTCTTCTCTCCCCTTCCCTCCCACTCCCTTTTCCCCATATTCTTGGGCTCTAATTGATTTATACCTTTCATATGAAGACAGCTTTTTAGTTTGATCAGGTCCCAGTAGTGTATTTTTGTTGTTGCTGCAATAGCCCGGGGGGGTCCCCCCATAAAATATTCGCCCAGGCTGATTTTTTTTAAGAGTTAATACCTGCTCTTTCTTCTGGTATTTTTATAGTTTCTTGTCTTGTAGCATTCTCAGTCTTGCTCAGGCTGGACTCAAACTCTGGAGCTCAAGTAATCCACCTACCTCGACTTCCCAGAATGCAAGGATGATAGGCGTGAGCCACTGTACCCGGCCACATTACTTGTGTCTTTAAAAATAAGATCCACATCTAAATTTTATCTAAATAAAACTAATATGTACCTTATGATGGTCACTAATGCTCACTTAAAAATTATGTAGTATATTGATTTATAAGTTTAAATTCACCAATAAGGGTATTTCTTATTTATGAGTTTGTTTATTATGTATTGACTTAATTGAAATTGTTGTGGTTTAGAAGTTTAGATTTATATTGGGGTGTGTATTTTATAGGATAGATGAAGAATGTAGTCATGCTGAGGGAGGCTTAGTGCAGTGTTTTCAATTCCTAGTGGTGACTCATTCATAGTTTTGAGAATAAATTAGTGGGTTGCAGTTAACATTTAAACAAAATAGAGGATAAAACAAATTAGAATGTCTTGCACATAGTAAGAGTAATAATGTATAATAACCAAAAGGTCTGTTGTATATAATGTATACTGAGTGTACCCTTAACATGTAGTATTGCAGGGGCTCTGTAATGAGCCACTTAATGCCGCATTATACAACTTGTTACTTAGTGGGTCAGTTTTCTCATTTGTAAAATGAGGGGATAAGAGCCTCCACCCTAAGGTGTTTTTGAGGATAAAAGACATGATGTGTGTTTAAGAGAACAGTTTCTAAGTGTTGGTTATGAATAAGATTATTAGTATTTTATTTTATTTTATTTTTTATTTTTTTGTTGTTGCAGTTTGGCAACTCGCCAAACTGGGCTGGGTTTGAACTCGCCACCCTGGGTATATGGGGCCAGCATCCTACTCACTGAGCCACAGGCACCACCCTAGTATTTTATTTTTATAGTGAGAACGTTGTTGTTGGGACTAAATTGTTTTTCATATATAATCACAAATAGTAAAATAATGAACAAAAATATGAAGAAATGATATAAGAACTTTTTTCCATTCTCCCCTATAAAATAGTTCAGTCTGTATTTCTAAATATATAAATTATGCTTTTCAAACATAATCCTAATACCCTTATTAAAGCCAAAGCAATTAACAATTTTTTATTATTCTCAAATATCCAGTCCATATGGAATTTTTCACCCTTTCAAAAATTATCTCAAAAATGTTCTTTTACAGTTGGGTTTTTTTTGAATTAGTATTCATATAAGGAGCACATGTTATTTGGTTGATTTGTCTCTTCAGACTCTTTTACTCTATAACAGTTCCTCCTTTTATAAAAAATTTTTAAAAAAATAATTTTAGACTTGAAGTTGTATAAGTAGTAGAGTTTACTATGTCCTTCATCCAGCTTTCACTAAGGTTAACATATTGTACAGTTACCAAAACTAAGAAATTAACATATGTGTAATAGTTTTAAGCATACTACAGCCTATATTAGAATTTCACAAGTTTTCCCACTAATGTCCTTTTTCTATTTTAGGATCCAAACCAGGATACCACATTGAATTTAGTTGTTATATGTATAGCTTTTGCCTCCCCATGTGTGATAGATAGTTCTTCAGTCTTTCCTTGTTTTTATTTAATGGCCTTGAGACTGTTTAAAGAGGACTGGTCAGGTATTTTGTAGAATTCCCTTTAGTTGGATTTGTTTATTTTTTCATGATTAGCTTGAAGTTATGCATTTTTTGGCAAGAATAGTCTCCCCTCATCTGTAGCTTCACTTTCCATAGTTTCAATTACTCATGAATAGTACAATAAGATATTTTGAGAGAGAGATACCACATTCAGGTAACTTTTATTATAGCATATTACTCTATATATTACTATAATTGATCACTTACTGCGACCGATTTATAAATAAAACCTTATCATAGGTGTGTATGTATGGGTAGGTGTGTATATGTATTGGAAAAAATGTAGTACATTCAGGGTTTGGTGCTATATGCAGGTTCAGGCATCCACATTCAGGTGGTCTCCTTTAGGTAAGGAGGACTACTGTACTGCCAGAGTGATGTGCTCTTCTCATTCGGTCATATCAGGAGCCATGAGATATTGACATGTATTTCTAGTGATGGTACCCTCTTATTAAAGTTGTGTCTGTAGGGTTCTTTACTTTAAATTTGCTATTTTTCCCTTGTAGTTAGTATTTTTTGCAGGGACCTTGATACCATGCAAATATTGTTTCTCAAACTTTAATCCATTAAGTTAGCATAAGTATTAACTATTTTATTTATTTAGAGACAGGGTCTCAGTATTAACTTTTAAAGAACTTTGTGGAGGTTGTCAGGGTTACTTCTCTGTAAATAATTTGTTAAAAAATAAACTGGGCTGGATTTGGTGGCTCATGCCTATAATCCTAGTACTTTGGGAGTCTAAGGTGTGAGGATTGCTTGAAGCCAGGAGTTTGAAACCAGCCTGGGCAACATAGCACGACTTCACCGACCTCTCTAAAAAAAAAAAAACCAACTCAGCTGGATGTGGTGGTACACAGGTTTGAGGTTACAGTGAGCTATGGCCACTGTGCTCCAGCCTGGGTAACAAGAGTGAGACTTCATCTCCCCCCAAAAATAAAAAAGTAAAACCCATAAATCTCCGAAATGCTTTGAATTGAGAAATGACTATTAGTAATCTATAAAAATCAAAACACTAACTACTATGTACATATGTATAATATGGCATCATAGATGTTGAATTTTAACTTTTTATCATGTTTTTGTGAGTTTATTCTATTAAAGATAATTATCTTAGTCCAGTTTTTTCCTGCTGTGGTAGATAGACTAGGTGATTTATAAAGAGGAGAAATTTATTTTTTATAGTTTTGGAGGCTAGGAAGTCTTGACTTATGGTTCCAGCATCTGTCAAGAGTCATCCCATGGCAGAAAGCAGATGGGTGGGAGAGGGCAAGAAAGGAAGCCTGAGAAGAAAAGGAGACCCAACTCCTAGGGTGAGTAATACAACATTAAGTCATTTATGAGATTCATGAGGATAGAGCCCTGATTGCCCTGTTGCTTCCCAGAGGCCTCGTCTCTTTTTTTAAAAACTGGTTTTATTATAGTTACCTGTTGTGAAACTATTTAGAACACCTAAACCATACTTTAACAGCCAAGTCTTTTTTTTTTTTTTTTTTAGTTTTTTTCCCAGGGCTGGATTTGAACTCACCACTTACGGCATATGGGGCTGGTGCCTTACTCCTTTGAGCCACAGGCGCTGCCTGGCCTCACTTCTTAACATCATCACAATGGCAACCAAGTTTCCAACACATGAACTTTAGGAGATTGTATTCAAACCATAGTTAAGATGAATAAAA
>CAUYON010008290.1:0-11901 GCA_963573935.1 Arctocebus calabarensis | reverse complement strand
TTCAGAAATGTTTTGATCGTACTGTTACAGATAGCCTTCATGGCATTTTCTTGATCACTATATAAAGACATTGATACTCTACATTTAATAAGTTTCCCCAGTACCCTGCTAAGATGCACCGTAGGTGTGGTCCCACCAATTACCCTCCCTCCACCCATACTCCCCCCTCTCCTCCCCTCCCTTTCCCCTTTCCCTGTATTCCTATGCTATAATTGGGGTTTAGCCTTCATATGAAAGCTATAAATTAGCTTCATATTAGGGCTGAGGTTTCTGTTGTTATTTCTCCTTCATTGTTTCTGATACATGACACTAGAGATTTTACTCTTCTGTTTCTGGTTAGGCTGGCTGAAGTTTTATCCATTTTATTAATCTTTAGGAAAAAACAACTTTTTGTTTCATTGATCTTCTGAATGATTCTTTTGTTTTAAATTTCATTCAATTCTTCTCTAATTTTGATTATTTCTTTTCTTCTGATTGGTTTGGGGTTGGGTTATTTTATGTTTTTCCTGATATTTGAGATGACCCATTAAGTTGTTGGCTCTCTCTTTTTCTGTTTTCCTGATGAAGGCTTCCAATGCCACAAATTTTCTTCTTTGGACTACCTTTGGAGTATTCCATATCTTTTGGTAATTTGTATCTTCATTATCATTTTGTTCCAAGAATTTGCTGATTTCTGTCTAATCTCATCTTTCACCCAGCTATCATTCAGTTTAAGATTATTTAGTTTCCATGACTTTGTGTAAGAAGATTCCTGTTGTTGTTGACTTCAACTTTTATTCCATGGTGGTCTGAAAAGATACAAGGAATAATTTCTATTCCTTTAAATTTGCTCAGGTTAGACTTGAGTCCTAAGATATGATCAGTTTTGGAGGTTGATCCACAGGGTGATGATAAGAATGTATATTCAGTTTTATTAGGATGAAATATTCTGTAGAGGTCTGTTAAGGCCATTTATTCTATGGTCAGGTTTAAGTCTAATATTTCTTTGTTTAGTTTATCCTTGGAGGATGTACCCAAAAGTGTCTAAGGGGTGTTAAAATCTCCAACTATTATAATGCAGGAAGATATCAGGTAGTTCATTATCTATTAGGGTTTTCTCTATAAATTGAGGAACATTCTGGTAGGGTGAATAAATTTTAATTATCGAAATCCCTTTATGTTGGGTGTTCCCCTTGACAAACATGTAGTGGCCATCCTTATTTTTGTTTATCTTTGTTGCTTTAAAGCCAATTGTATCTGCAAATAAAATTACAACCCCTGCTTTTTTCTGATTTTCTTTTGCCTGTATTATAGATGTCCATCCCTTCACCCTGAGATCTCTTCTTGTATTCAGCAGATATCTGGTCTGATTTTATGTATCCAGTCAGTCAACTTGTGCTGCTTTAGAGGACAATTTAAGTCATTCACATTAGTTGAGAGGATTGACAGGCATGGTAATGTGTTAGGTGTCATATTTTTCAAAGATCTAGTGTTCATTTTTAATTCTTTCACCATTGTGGGAATTTGGTTTTGTTCAATAATTTGGATGACTTTACTTTGGTGGTAGACCATTGTGCTGGTCATTATTGAAAATGAGTCTGAGAATATCCTGCAGAGGTGGTTTAGTTATGGCAATTTTCTTTAACATGTGTATATCAGTGAAATATTTAATTTCTCCATCACAAATGAAACTCAGTTTAGCTCAACACAGAACCCAGGCTGAAAATTAAGTTTTCTTTTAGGAGATTGATCATCCTCTGACTTGAAAAGTTATAGCTGAGAGATCTACAGTCATTCTAATATTTTTCCCTTTTTAGGTAATGCTTTTCTAATGTCTAACTGCTTGCAGAATTTTCTCCTTCATATTAACTTTGAAAGGTTAATTACAATGTTTTTAGGAAATGCTTTATTTGGATTTAGTCTTGCTGGGATTCTGAATCTGTCTACTATCTGAATTTCTGTACCTCTTGCCATGCTTAGGAAATTCTCCAACATTATATCTTGGAGTAGAGAATCTGTGCCTTTAGGACCATCCTCTTCTTCAGGAGTTTCTCTCAAATGAATGTTTGCTCTTTTGGAGTGGTCCCACAACTGTTTCAGGTAATGATCATTTTTTTGCTCTCTACTTCTCTGCCTCATTGAGCATTTGGGAGCATTTAAAACCTTAATCTTTAACTTGACAGATCCTTTGTTCTGCCTGTTCCACTCTATTACTGATGAATTCGACTGTATTAGGAAGCTCTTCAAATAACTTTCTCCTTTTTTTAAGTTCTGCTATTTATTTTCTCATTATGTCCTTATCCTTGGAGGTTTTGTCTTTTATTTCATTGATTTCTTGAGAAAATTTTTGAACTACCTTTTTTTTTTTTTTTTTTTGCCATTTTTGGCCGGGGCTGGGTTTGAACCCGCCACCTCCGGCACATGGGGCCAACACTGTACTCTTTGAGCCACTGGCACCACCCTTTGAACTGCTCTTTGAATTTAAATTGCTAACTTTTCTTCCATTCTATTGATCTTATTTGCCATCTATATTCTGAATTCTACTTCTAACATTTCATCCATTTGTCTATGAATGGCATCTCCTGTTTTATCTAATTGTCATTCCTTAGAGGAGTTGATGTACTCTGATCATTGATGTTGCCGGAGTTCTTCCTCTAGTTCTGCCCATGAATGTTTTCTGCAGTTTGGCTATTTACAGTGGTAGGATAATATTGGATTGGGGGCCCCTGGAATATAGCTAATCCACCCCTAACCAAAGATCTGGGACTTGTGACTGTGGGTTTTCTCCTACAGTCTTACAAAGGTCCCTTTCAGAGCTGTGGCCTAAGAATCTCAAGACCTGGTTAGTAGGAGAGCACAAGATGGCTTTGACTTGAAATAGTCCACCTCTCCCCAATCTTAAGGAGTCAAGATATTAGGCTGAAATTTTCATCTGGGAAGTGATAAAGGCATATGTGGTGCCCTGTCCTTCACCAGCAACAGACGATGAAGGAGATTCAGTCCTTCCCTACTTTCAAACAACAGGCACTCAATCTCAGTGGGACCCCAGGTGGACAGCCCAGTTCTAGAGTTCTAAACAGATTGACCCAGACAGTATAATCACTGCTCAATAGGGAAAGCTCAAAGAGTCTTCAATATCCTGATAGTGAAAATCCATAGGCAGTTCCAACCAGCATACACAAGGGGATGGAGCCTGTTCCCCTCTGATGGACCACCAATTCAGGAAAAATCACTTGCCATAGTCAGGAAAAAGGCATCAACACCTCCACCCTTGTAAGTCTGAACTAGGCCTCAGTTTACCTCCCTTTTAAATCCAAACCTGGCATCAGTGGCTGCCCCTTCAAAGTACAAACCAGGCACCAGAAGCTCCACCCTTTAAAGTCTAAACCAGGTATCAGGAGCTCTGCCCTTTAATGTCGAAATCAGGGGTCAGTGCCCAGCCATTGAACGTTAGCCCAGTGCCAGTGGCTCCACCCGTGAAAGTCCAAACCAGAGCCTGTGGCTCTCCTTTGAAAGTCTAAACTATGACTCGGTACCTGTGGCTCAAGTGGCTAAAGCACCAGCCACATGCACCTTAGCTGGTGAGTTTTAATCCAGCCTGGGCCCACCAAACGACAGCTGCAACCAAAAAATGTTGGGCATTATGGCAGGTGCCTGTAGTCCCAGCTACTTGGGAGGTGGAGGCAAAAGAATAGCTTGAGCCTAGGAGTTGGAGTTTGCTGTGAGCTGTGATGCCATGGCACTCTACCCAGAGCAGCAGCTTGTGGCTCTGTCTCAAAGAAAGAAAAATTCTAAACCATTCCCCCCACTTCTGCCCTTGCAAGTCCAAACTAGGCATCAGTGGCTCCACCCTTTATCATCAAAACCAGTAGTCCATGACTCTGCCCTTGGAATTCTGAACAGGGGTCAGTCCCCCACCCATCATAATCCCAACCAGCTATCAGTGGCTCCACACCCAAAGTCCCAACTGAGTTGAGCTCACCTACTTACAGCAGCCCTAACTTGGTATCAGAGGCTCTGCCCTTAAAAGTCTGAAGGAGGGGGGTTCTGCACCATCACCCACAGGGTAATGACACTTGTGATTTTTCTCTCCCAAAGTCCCTCTCTTCCTGTGCCATCCTGTTTCCACTCGAGACACTATTTCCATCTTTCTATCTGCACAATGCCCAGACCTCCTAGGGAATGACCGAACCCTCTGGGTTCTGCAGAAGTGGACTTTTAGATCACTGGGCAAGGGGGAGGTGGGCCTGAATGTTCAGTATTGTGGGGAGAATATTTGTTCAGTTTTATCATAGGCAAGATGATCTCTAGGCTCACAGGTGGGACCTCTCTTGGGGAGGATGCCCAGTATTTTGAGGCTCTCACCTGTAGGGTAAAATGAGAGGTCTTTTGTCTCCTGCTGCTTGAGAGAGCCTGAAGTGAGCCTCCTGACTGGGGAGGTGTCTCTCATCCTCATGGTGCTGGGTTTTGAGCCTGGAATTTGTTCACTAGGATCCTCTTCCTTGAAGTCATAGGTTGTCACAACCGAGATGATGTGTACTTGTCTATCTTCTTTCCCATATCAACTCCCTTCCTTCAGTTTCAGGCTCCCTCTCATCAGCCATCTTCTTCCTCTCTCCCCTTGATTTGTATTTCTCTGATAATTAGGGATGATGAACATTTTATCATATGTTTATTAGCCATTCATCTGTTTTCCTTAGAGAAAGTTCTATTCATATCTCTTGCCCAGTGATATATGGGATTAAGTTTGAGTTTTCTCTAGATCCTACTTATTAAGGCTTTGTCTGATTCATAATATGCTAATGTCTTTTCCCATTGTGAAGATTGTCTATTTGCTTTGGTCATTGTCTCCTTGGATGTACGGAAGCTTTTTGTTTTAATTAAGTCCCATTTATTTATTTTTATTGTTGTTAAGACTGCCATGAAAGTCTTCTTCATAAAATCTTTCACCAGGGAGACTGGGGAGAGAAGACTTCAGGCATCTCTGGCTGGTGGGATCTGCCCAGAAACATCCCCTTGGGGATGCAAGGAGACAGCATGAGACTTCTGGACCCCCTGAGGAAGGCAAAAGCAGTGGAGATTGGGCAAGTGGTTGCATGTGTTCGTTCAGTCTAATCCTGCTGGCCCCTGTGGGTGTAGCAGCAGTGAGATTTCAAGCTGGAAAGGCCTTACCTGTGAGCTGTTTGGGTTTCTTTTGGACTTGACACTTGGTTGAATTGCCTTGGAAGAACTTGGGCAAGAGTGCAGAGGTCTTTGAGTGTTGTCTGGGGCCCCAGACTGAGCCACCGAGCCAGACAGAGCTACCAGTGTTTGGTTGTGGGCGGTGTGGAGTCATTGTGGGAAAACTGCCATGGCAAGCTCCACCTTCAGGGTCGCAGAAGAAGCATCGGGCAGGAGAGAATAATCTAGTGACTAAGCAATCTAAAGGCGGGGACTGAGATGCCTTGCAGCCTTAGCCCTCAGGGGCATAGGGTGAGACTGGTTTTGGAACACTGTGTAAGTGGATAGCCACTTAAGGAGTGATCCAAGCCACAAGCATTTTCCTAGGAAAGCTTCTGCTTAGCCCAAGTTAGCAATTTAAAGTGCCTTCTAAGCAGGTTGAGGAGGATTTAAGCTCTCCACCCTGTGGGGTTTGAGAAATCATTAGAAGCCTCCAGTCTCCATTTTGTACAGCCGTATCATTATTGTGATTAACATACAACACCCCAGAAGATCACCTCTTGCCCAGACAATATCAGCAAGATATATATACTGCTTTGTTTTTTGTTTTGTTGTGTTTTGTTTGTTTGTTTTTGTTATTGTTGTTTTGTTTTTAATTTCAACATTTTCCTTAAAGATTTTTCTTTTCTTTTTTCTTTCTTTTATTTCTTCATTGTTCTAGTTTAAATATAATTTTCCACTGTTGCCTTTTTCAACAATTAGAACTTCAATTTTGCTACTGTTTCTACCCATATTAATTGTTCTTTTTCCGCAATTTTATCCCATAAGTTTTCGGTTTGCTTGTTTTGGTTTCATTTATTGCATTTTTGTCTTTCCTCTCTACTTTGTGGAAGTGAGGTACTGTGTTCACACAAGCTGGAAAAGAGCTGCTGACCTAACCACCCAACCCAGCACCCCCAGAGGTTGGGGGTTCTTAAGGTTGGGTCAAAGTACCCTACTGTACACCTATATTGCTCCTGTCCCCTTGTCTCTGTGCCTCTCTTCTTTTGGTCGATAGTTGCTTCTACCCACCCCCTCTCCTTTCTCCTTTTTCTTTTCTTTTTCTCTCTCTTTCTTTCTTTTTTCCTTTCCTGCTCTTCAGTCTTCTCATCCTTTTCATCCTATACCAAAAGGACTCATTGAAACCCTAATCCAGAGGCAAGGCAATTTAAAGAACAGGAAAAAGTGAAAGGAAAATTAGGGGAAGGAAACAGACAAAAGAAATCACTCATGAGGAAGAATCAGCAGAAAACTCCTGGCATCATGAAAAACCAGTTCAGAGCAACCCCCCTAAGGGACTTTGAGGTAGATACTGCAGAGGATTTCACCTATAAGGAAATGTTAGAAATGATAGAAAGGGAATTTAGAATGCAGACGATGAAAACAATCAAAGAAATGAAGGAAACAATGAAGGAAAATGCTGATAATGACAATTAATGACATGGTGGGGATGAGGGAAGGGGAGAGCAGAGAGAAAGAATGAGGGAGGGGTGGGGAAAGGAAGAGCAGAGAGAGGGAAGGAGCAAGGGGGTTGGGGTTTTAGTGTGCCACACCTTTAGGCGGCAAAACACGATTGTAAGAGGGACTTTACCCAAGAAATGCAGTCAGTGTAACATGGTTTCTTGTACCCTCAATGAATCCCCAACAATAAAAAACAATAAAAAAAATCTTTCACCAGGTTGATATCTTCAAGGGTTTTCCCCACACTTTACTCAAGGACTTTTATTGTTTCATGCCTGAAATTTAATTTTTTTATCCATCTTGAAACAATTTTTTTATGTGGTGAAATGCACAGGTCTAATTTCATTCTTTTATCATGCAGTTATCTAGTTCTGCCAGGACCATTTATAAAATAGGCGTTCTTTTCCCTGTTGTATGTTTTTGTTTAGTTTATCAAAGATCAGGTGGTTGCAAGATGTTAGTTTCATCTCACCATTTTCAGTTTGGTTCCACGTGGCCATGTCTCCATATTTGTGCCAATACCATGCTGATTTGTTCACGATGGCCTTGTACTATAGCCTAAAGTCTAGTAAGGTAATGTTCCCAGGTTTTTATTCCTAAGATCTGCCTTGGTTAATTTTTTTCTGTTCCCATACAGAAGAAATAATTATTTTTTTTCAAATATTGGATTTCAATGAGGATTAAATCAAACCTATAGATTGCTTTGGGAGGTATTGACATTTTAACAATGTTAATTTCTCCCAGCCATGAGCACAGTATATTCTTCTATTTGTTAATATCTTCTGCTATTTATTTTCTTAAGCTTTCATAATTTTCTTTGTAGAGATACTTCAGCTCTTTTGATACATATATTCCTAGGTAACTCCTTTTTTTATAAAGGTACTGTGAAGGGAATTGTTTCCTTTATTAGCTTCTCAGCTTAGCTGCTGGCATATAAAATGGCTATTTTGTGGCTATTTGTGGACACTGATTTTATATCCTGAGACCTCATTTTATTTTTTGATTACTTCCAGGAGTTTTGTGGTTGAGTCTATGGGATTCTCAAAGTGTAAGATCATATCATCAGCAAAGAGTCAGAGTTTGACTTTCTTTCCCCCCCACCCCCCTTATCTCCTTCTCTTGCCTGATAGTATTGGCTAGAACTTCCAACATTATGTTGAATAGTAGTGGTGATAGAGGACAACTTTGCCTGGTTCCAGTTTTAAGTGGAAAAGCTTTCAGTTTTGCTACATTCAGTGTAAAATTAGCTGTGGGTTGTCATAGTTAGTTTCAATCCATTTAAGAAATGTGCCACCTATGCCTATATTCTTAAGTGTTTTAACTATAAAAGAATTCTGAATTTTATCAAATGCTTTCCCTGCATCTATTGGAGGACATATGGTCTTTGTTTTTGTTGATATGGCAAACTACATTTATGGACTTACACATGTTAAATCAGACTTGCATTCCTGGGATGAAACCTAGTTGATCATGATGTATATATGTTTTTAATGTGTAGCTCTAATCTATTGGCTAGAATTTTATTGAGAATTTTTGAATTTATATTTATTATGGAAATTGGGCTGAAGTTCTCCTTGTTTAGTTGGGTCTTTCCCTGGTTTTGGTATCAGGATGATGTTTTCTTCATAAAGCATGTTGGAGAAGATTCCTTCCCTCTCAATTTTTGGGAAGAATTTCTATAGTATTGCTATAAGCTCTTACTTGAAGGGTTGATAGAATTCAATTGTGAAAGCATCTGGATCCGAGTATTTTTTTTGTTGGGAGTTTTTTTATTGTTTCCTGGATCTCAGTGCTTAAAATTGGTTTACTCAAGAGATGTATTTCTTCTTGATTAAATCTAGGGAAAGGGTGCAATTCCAGGTATTGATCCATTTCCTCCAAGTTGGGCATAGAGTTTCTTGTATTATTCTAGTACAATCTCTTGCATCTCTGGCATCTGTTGTTATTTCCCCTTTATCATTTCTCATTGAGGCTATTGGGGATTTTACTTTTCTGTTTCTAGTTAATCTGGCCAAAGGTTTATTGATTTTATTTATTTTTTATAGAAACCAATTCTTTTATAATTGTTTTGAATGAGTCCTTTGTTTTCAATTTCATTAATCTGTGATTTAATTATGGTTATTTCTTTTCTTCTACTGTGTTTATATTGTTATTCTTGTTCCAATTCCATAAGATGACTCATGAGTTTGTTGATGTGTTCTCCTTCTGTTTTTTGAATGTAGGCATCTAATATAATAAATTTCCCTCTTAAGGCTGCTTTTGTTGTATTGCACATGTTTTGGTCACTTGTGTCTTCAATGTTGTTATGATTTAGGAATTTAACAATTTCTCTTTTATCTGCTCCTGAACCCAACTATCATTCAGCATAAGGCTGTTTAATATCCATGCCTTTTTGTGGGGATGAATGTTTTTGTTGAAGTTGAGTTCTACCATTATTGCCCTGTGAGATGAGATGATACTAGGAATAACTTTTATTCTTTTAATTTTGCTGATACTTGATTTCTATCCTAAGATGTGATGTGTGTTTTCTAGTATGTTCCATAAGCTGACAAGAAAAATGTGTGTTTTCTTTTTTATTTGGGGGAAGGTGTGTTCTCTGTATGTCTATTAATCCCATTTGTTCTTGGGTCAAGTTTAAATCATTAGTATCTTTGTTTAGTTTCTGTTTAAAGGATATATCCAGTTCTTTCAGAGGTGTAGCAGTTCCTGGTTATTATGGTATTTATACTGCTTAGACCAATCAAGGTTTGTGTCATAAATCTTGGAGCATTTAGGTTGACTTATAAATATTTAAAATTGAAATGTATTGTATTGTTCCCTTCACAAGTATGAAGTGACCATTTTTTTGTTTTATTTTGTTTTATGTTAGTTACTTTAAATCTACTTTTATCTAAAAATAAGATTACAACCCCTCCTGTCTTCTGTTTTCCATTTGCTTGAAATACTGTTTTCCATCCCTTAATCCTTAGTCCTGAATTTTCCTTTAAGGCTAGGTGCGTTTCCTGTAAGCAACGTATGATCGACTTGTGTTTTGTTTGTTGTTGTTGTTGTTGTTGTTTGTTTGTTTTTCCAATCAGCAAGCCTGTGCCTTTTTAATGGGGAATTCCATCCACTGACATTTATTGAGAGAATTGATAAGTAGAGTTCTATTCATCTTATTTTATGGAAGTCCTTGGTATAGCTTTATCCTTTGTGCCCTTGTGGAAGCTAAGTTATGACCTTTAACTCCTGGATATCTACTTTTCTGGTGATCCATTGTGATAGTGTTGAGAACAGGTCTCAGTATTTCCTGTAGAGCTAGTCTTATTGAAGCAAATTTCTTCAGTGTTTGCATATCTGTAATATATTTGATTTCTTCATCAGTTTTGAAGCTTAGTTTAGCAGCATATAGACTCAGTATTTTTTTTTTATTTTTACATATATGTGTGCTAATTAGGTTTCCACTCTTTGCCTTCACAGAATTTAAAAGGCTTAGTTTAGCAGAATATAGAACTTTGGGCTGGAAATTGTTTTGGTTACAATGTTGAAGGTGGATGACCTTTCTCTTCTTCTTTGGAAAGTTTCAGTTAAAAAGTCTGCTGTCATCCTAGTGGCTCTGCCCTTGTAGGTCATTTAACCTTACTCCTGGTGGCTTCCAGAATCTTTTCATCTTGACTTTTGATAGGTTCATTATGATGCATCTTGGACAAGCTCTGTTTGGTTCAAATGACCCAGGGTTCGATATTTTTCTAAAAGGAGTGCATCAGAATCTTTAGATAAACTTGAGAAGTTTTCATTTATGATAGTCTCCAGTAGGGCTTGTATTCCTTTGGTACAATCTTCTTCCCATTCAGGCATGCTTATTATTCATGTTTAAATGTGTCACATAGTCTTACACTTCTCTAAGTGACTCTTCTGCTTTTTCTCTCTTCCTTTCTGCCTCTGTAACTACCTGAGTTAACTCAAGAATTTTATCCTCTAGCTCTGAGGTTCTTTTTTCTCTATCATCTGATCTATTTTTGATACTTTCTACTACATCCTTAAATTCCCTTTTTATCTCCTTTATTTCTTTAAGATCCACCATATCCTTTCTATATTCTACATATCTCTTGTCCATCTTTTGTTTCTGTCTTTCATTTTCCTGTGCATTCCCTTTACCATCTTTATCATCCATATTTTAAATTCTGGTGATTTATTCTTTCTTCTTGTTCACCTCCTTATGCTCCTTTTCCTTCTCACTTCTTCCTTTGCTTTATATTAACTGTATCAGAATTTAGGTTTTGAAGGGACCTCTTAGTATAAGGCCAAATTGAAGGTACTGGTGAAGGGTGAACAGGGAGGAACAAGCTGGAAGAAAAAAAAAAGAAGTAGAAAAAAGAAGGAAAGAGAAAAAGAAAAGGAAATGAAAAATTAAAGAGGATAAACAAGGAAATGAAAAACAGGAGAGATAAAGGAAAGAAAGAGAAAGAGAGTAATAGTATAAATGGTGTTAATTTGGTGGTACTAAGCCCACACTTATAACTGAAGAATTTTGAGGGACTGGGCTGGGTGGTTTTCTTGAAATCAGGATCTCCTTACCAGGCTCAACTAAGCCATACTTTACCTCTGCCAAAAATAGAAAAAGAAAGAACAGAGAAGAAAAAAAAGAAAAAATAAATACAAATAAAAAAGCAAAAGAAAAATTCAGCAGTGTGGAATTGCCAAAACTGTCTTCCCAGGGCCAAAGGTAGAAGGACTCTCTAGACCATGGTCTTTTGGCCTCCTTGAGCTAGACTATTGCTGCGACTTCCCATACAGACTAAAGCCATACCACCTCAGCACTCAGAGAAAAACCGAAAAGTTTTGGTAGAATTCTGGTGTGAAAACCTCTGGTCCAAGGATTTTTTTATTTGGAAGATGTTTTAATAGTTGATTTCAATGCTTGAAGTAGGTTTATTCAAAATTTCTAATTCTTTCTGATTGTGTTTAGAAAGGTGGCATGCTTTCAGGTATTGTCCATATCCTCTATATTTTCATATTGTGGGCATCAATGTTTTATAATATTCTTTGAGGATCTTTTGTATTTCTGTGGTATATGTTGTTATTTCCCCTTTATCCTTTCTGATTAAAGTTATTAGAAATCTTACTTTTCTTTTTTTATTATTTTTTAATAATTTTATTGAATCATAATTGTGTACATTGGTGCAATCATAGGGCACAATGTGCTTCATATACAGTCAGAAATATTTTGATCGTACTGTTACAGATAGCCTTCATGGCATTTTCTTGATCACTATATAAAGA
>CAUYON010008285.1:0-14084 GCA_963573935.1 Arctocebus calabarensis | reverse complement strand
GGCTGCAACCAAAAAATGGCCGGGCGTTGTGGTGGGCGCCTGTAGTCCCAGCTACTTGGGAGGCAGAGGCAGGAGACTTGCTTGAGCCCAGGAATTGGAGGTTGCTGTGAGCTGTGATGTCACGGCACTCTGTCTAAGGTGACAGCTTGAGGCTCTGTCTCAAAAAAAAAAAAAAAACAAAACATGACTAATAAAAGCTACACCCTATCTAATGAAAGCCACCTTTATAGAGAATTTAAATGTACATGCCCACACACACTCAGAGTAAACCTGACAGGACAAATTATTCCCCTGATGATCTAATGCATTAAAATTTAGCATCTTTAAGTATATTTTACTTAAAATAACATGAATATTTATCATAAAAATGAAATGCAAATTAAATGCTTACAACTCATTTAAAACTCATTGGAGTTCTCTGTAACAATTTGAAAACCAGAGCCTGTGTCACTCATTTACACTAGAGTGTGAAAGGAGTCAAATCAGATTTTTCCCGACAGTACAGATATAAAGAGAGAAGGAAGCAACAGATTTTAAATACTAACTTATTTTTAAGAAAGCAAGATACCTTATAAGGTACCTACTATACACCAGCAGTATTAATATATTTCCTGTATCCTCTTGACACCCTTGTCCAGTAAAGATCATTACCCTGACTTTACAGAAGAGGAAACTAAGGACCTGAGATGTGAATTTGTTTACCTAGGGTTCAACAACTGGAAACTAGCAGATAGGACCCAAATCTGATGTACTTGGCTCCAAAACTTCCCACCACACCAGTCTATCTCCCCATCTAGCTTTCCTCAATTCATAAATCAGAAAAATAAGAGCGAGCGAGGTGGAGTAACTTGTTCCTAGAAACAGCTAGTTAGCTAGTGGCAAGGCTGTAATGAGAATTCAGTAGTGCTAAATCCTATCAGATGGCCCAGTGGGAGGATGCCCTGTGTAATCAGGCCTACCTGGGGCCAGCAAAAACATTAATTTACTTTAAGACTCTACATCAGGCTATACAGCTTCAAAGCAGAGACCAGAGAGAGAAGGGGACAAATCAGGCCTCTCCCTTGTAGCTATTATGTCAAAACACTGCTTGGTGCAGTGTAGGATTTGGAAAACAGACTAACAAAATGGACGACAAGATCCCCATCCTCATATCTGTATGGGAAAGAAGGCATAATCATATAAAATATTAAATAGTATCCCTGGAGGGGACCTCAGCAATATTCTGGCTCTCTCCCTAGACCCCTACAATAATATATTTTAAATGACAGTATAAAGCAATGGCACAATACAGTATGTGAGAATTGCCAATAATAATAACTAAATATTTTTCAGAGCACTTTTTTGTATCGGGACCTTTGCTAAGTGCTTTGAATTATCTTATTTAAATACACCCCTATGAGATAGATATTCTCATTAAGGACATTTTACCTGAGGAAATGAAGGCTGTTTCTGGGAGGCCCCCTATATCTAGCAAGGATTCACACAAGGCAGTCTGACCCAAAATTACTATGCTAGGAGCTAAAACACTTTCCAACATAGGGTTGATTTGGAAATGCAAGCTAGATCTTAGCACAGAAGCGCAAGAAACATAGCATTCTAAAAATGTTAGAGAACTTCATTAGAGCTAGAGCTTGTTATAAACACTATCTGCTGAGGGTATAGGGGTCTCTAATTTCCTCACCCCACTCCCAGAGCAATGGGCTTTTATGAGAGAGCCATACACCAGCCAACGTCACATCACCTTCTTCAACTTTCTCGTTACTCCAAACCAACACAGAACTGCAATTCTGAATAGCAGTGACTTACAAAAGAACCGCACCAGCACCGCCACTGCCCTCCCGGTGGAACACATTTTATAGGCTGTGAATCAGATAGGACAGGAAAAGTTGCTGCTCTTTTGAAAACTCTTTCTAAGCGACCTGAAGAGAAGCTCTTTTTAAATGATACAAGTGGGGATGTGGTGCATGCCACCGCAGTCCTTGGGTAATGACTGTGTGTCATAAATAGGATATGGCATTTCAGAATGTCTTTAAAGCTATTTCCTTTTGTTTGACTAATTTAATTTACCAAATGCTCCTGGGAAAAGGGAGGGGGACCAAGATGCTGACTCCACATTTCCTGAAAAATCAACATCTTCTTTTTAAACTGCTCTCAAAGAAATTACATCTGATTGTTGTCTGCTGGCTCCCTCAAACTCTACCTCTGTCAAAATTCTGCCCCAGCAGGTGTGAGAAAGAATAGATGCAGAACTTGAGCTAATACCCACATCTGTTTTTGGAAAAAGGGAACAGAAGCAGCACAGAAGGAAGTAAAAGAGATAATTGCTGGCTTGAACTACAATACATTTTACTTGTGGGCAGAGGGCCAGCTTACAGCAGGTGGAATATGCAGGCCCATCTTATTGGAATTCAGGGGTGGGCCTCCATTCTTGTCCGGAGACAGCTGTAAACCAGCAGCCCATGGCATCACAATCAGGCACTGAGTTTTGTCAAGGAATGCTGATATGTACAGAAGCAGCTTTGTCTGCTTCAACTGCACCCCTGCCTAGTGAAATGACAGTCAATCTCTGATTCCAGATGACAAGAACTGGATAAAAACTTAAAACAAATGGCGACCTTTCAAAAGATTAATTTGTTTACCAACAAAATGTTCCCTCTTTGTCATCCGAGATGGGGGTGACCTTCACTTTCCCATATCTAGGCTGAAAGGATGCTGACTATAGTCATCTGTTAAGTTAACTCCATCTCAGCAATTATTCCCTTTTTTATTTTTAGTGACAAGAATTCACTCTGCTTCTTGTTATGGTTTATAAATGCAACAAGCTCATTCTGAATTACTGCAGTGTAACATCAATTTGTTTAAATCTAATTCTGCTACCATTGCCAAATTATGTTGTGACTGTAATTGTGGCCATATGCATGGGCTTAAAACACAATCATGTTTTGAAATTGTCCTTCTTTCTCACCACCCCCTTACCCCCACTACTTACTTCTGATGCTTCTTCTAATCGTTTGACATTAACACAATTGCCTCACTTTCCATTACTTTATCATTTCAGAAATGAATATGCTTTCATTGAGAGAGAGATTACTATGTACACCCCAAGTGAAACAGTAAAGAATGAAACTATGATTTGTGAAGTGTGGTTGCTACCCAACTAAGTTAGTGGAAAACACTGCATAACATATGACTCATAAAATCTAGAAATCATAATAGCATTAAATTCAACCTCATGAATAAATAAAAGGTTCTAAGTTTACATTGCATTATATATTTATTTATTTAGAAAGTAGGACCAAAGAACTGGTATAATTCTACAGCAACTCATATCTTGCCAGAAAGAAAAATGTTTTTATGATTCTTTTCTAGGTCATAACAGTTATAATCAGAGTTATTTGTGCAGCAATTCAAAGCAATGTTTTGTTTGGCTATTTTGTTATGCATTCATAATCGTTCTTTTAAAATTCATGCTAACAGATACATGTTGCAAACCTTTTAAGAAACTCTTTTTATTTTAAAGAATAAATCAAAGTCAAATTTTCTGCAAATCTTTTAACACGTTGCATTGTAAAGTCTAACTGGAACTAGATGTCAGTGAGTAAATGTGAATGGGACCATGAAATTTTTTCTTCTTTCTGAGTACCTATAGAACCTACTCAAAAACATGTTAGAGGGCTGTTTGTTGCTATTTGGCAGATTTAAGGTATTAAAAAAATCATCAAGGAGTTTCACTTTTAATAGTTTTTTGCAAATTGATTTCACATAACAGAGTCATAAGATATAAAATTCTGAAGTCAATTTTGTGATACCAGTGTGTGTGGCAGTCAATATATGTGTTTTTTATGCACCAAAATCCTTTCATCAACCTTTCATTATCAGGAAGAATACACTCTTCAAAAGATGAAGAAAATACCAGCTTCTAGGAAACTGATAATGTAAATTGGCTACAAATTCAAACTTGCTCTGTCAAAAATGCCTGAAATTATTTACAGGCTTTTGACAAGCTGATCAAGTTTCATAAGAAGTGAGGAAACACATGGCCGTCGGCAGCCAAATAATAATCCCCTTTGAGTGTTTAGTGTAGTTCTAAAATGATTAGCCTCAATGCTGCTTTTCTAATTAACTATATATCACAATCCTAGACATATTGCTTCTGTTTGAGTAAGTGCTTTTAAAAACAGTTTTACAAGTGGTAAATTGCAATTGTATTTATCCCCAAATGTTCTACATCATTGTTTAAAACCAAATACCTGAATGCTTCCCTCATAGAACTTCCTATTTTATAAATCCAGAATGAAAACACATACTGTTTTTTGGTTAATATCATAATATATCTATATCAACATAAAATGATAGGGCCAATTAATTATTTTGATCAAAAGGCTAATAATCAGTTTGAGCAGCATAGGTGTACTTATATCAAATTTTAAATTGCTCTAGTATAGTTTTGTATAGAGTCAAGCTTTATGAAAGAAAAAAAGGATTTTTAATACAGTAAATAAATATACATATAATATTTATATATCATACAAGGCAAAGTACTTTCCCAAATTCTTTTTGCTCGGTACATGGATACAATACCCAAAGCACTCATTCTATTTGGAAATTATAGAAAATATAGTAAATGACTAAAATTCTGCCCCAAATTTTGGATGTAATCTTTGCTTCTCTATTTAAATCTGAATCTTCACTCAGATTCATAAAGCAAAGAATAATCCTTTCTAAATCTAAAGGCATACCTTTTAAAACTTCATACTTATCAGAGAAAGTTTACATGAAATTCAGCAGTTGCCTTGGGCTACAAAGTCTCAGTACTCTGCCAGCTAAGCCAATATTAATTCTAGATGGAAGAGGAAAACCAACAACAACAAAAGAAAAATCTGCTTCTGTCTGTACAGCCAGAGAAATAATATTTTTATTTCAAGGGCTTTAGGCTCATGGGAAGCAGATAAAAACCCTTTCACATTATTCACAGTGACATTTTAAATAAAGTTTCAGCAGAAATAAAAATATCTAACTTTCTGGTTATTTCTTAGGCTATAAAAGTATTTCTATGACAAAGTGCTCTTAAACCAAACTTGTTAGAATAACATAAAGCACACATAAAGAAACTGAAAATATATTTCAGGGTTACATGAATGGAGTAGGCAATTGAAAATGTCTATGTAGGAAATTTGGAAGATTAATCTAAAAGACTATTACACTGGTTAGAAATTTAATCCTAAAATTAATCTTGGTTGTAGTTTTGATCTTACAAAACTATATATTTTTAGGAGCTTTTGAGAGAAGCCAAAGGTTTAAAATGTATTTTAAAAATGTACAGATGTCAGTAATTGTTTTCAGTATTAGAAATAATCTCAAATTAGATTATTTACCAGTTAAAATGAAGCACTACTTTTAACTCTCTTCAGAAAACCTTACAATCCAGAAAGCATACAATTCTTGCTTTGGGACAGTGTAGCAGCAAGTCAATGGTAAAAGTCCGAAAAGACTCTGAGATCTCTTAATGCAAATCTACATTTGATAATTTTTCACACTCATGATATTGCTGACATAAGGGATTATTCCCTGCTTGTTTCAGGTTTAGAATAACATTCTTAAATATTTGTATATTATATGAGCATACACCATTGAATTGGAAACTGTGCTATTGTTTTCTTCTGATTTTTCTAGTGGTAAGTTACTATCAAAGAAATAAAATATTTAAAATTTCTCTGTTATTTTTGCTGGTAAATTATTTCCTCCTTGTTAAAATTATGGCACTAGATTATTTAGGAATATCAAACAAAACAGAGAAACTTGAATGAGCTTTATGTTATTTAAAATAGGTTTACATTTTCTTAGTCATCTCTAATTATAACCAGAATGAAAGCCATTCCATTTCTTCTCTTACAAATTTCAAGGACAAAAGGATCATAATCTTCACTTGAAATGTACATTATATCTTACATTACTAATATATTACTTTTATTTCTCGAAAAAAAAGAGCTCATTAAAATAGCTCATTACTTACACATGCTTTTCTCTGAGTAATACATGGCAAACTGATTCCATAGTTCGCATTTACAGCAGCTCTGTGGAAGATGTTCTCAGGATCCTGCATGATTTTTACATTCAACCCTATCTTTGGCTGAAACAAAGAAACAATGAAACTTTCATTCCGGATTAAAAAAGATGCTTACTAACGTTTTATATCCTAAAAAGAGGTATACAGTTTTTTGAAAATAATTATTTTAATGTAATTCTCACATATGTTTCAGAAAAACATATCTGAATCTTTTATTTAGGCTGTTAAATTGGTCCCTTTTATTTACAGAAGAGGAACTTTCTGCAGATTTTCTTCTATGTATCCTATGATGAACATAAATTTATCCCCGACACCATTCATTTTCTCAAAAATAACTACAAGCCAACCAAGGTAGACAAAGGACTAGAAATACCTAGTCTCGATTTATTTTTAGCTTTCCAGGTCAAGGATTTTGTCAATGAAATCTATACTACATGTGCACAGGTAGAGGGCTCCCTCGGTCTGCTAATGTGGCCACGTTCCTCTAGGGACATTTACAGGTAAATCTTAGTTTGGACCTGTTTAATTTGCCACAACAAATTTATCTACTGCTTCATGGAGAACTTTTGCTCTCTGTAAGAATAACTAGTACTTTCGTTAGAAAAAATAAAAGCATCTTGTCCAAAACACTAGTTCCTCATTTTAAAAATTCAAATTAGTTAAAATTCAAATTACCTGAGAAGCTTAAAAACAAATCACAAGAGTGGGCAGCACAGTAGTGGTGGGAAAGAACACTAGACAGGGGTCAGAACACCCAGTTTTCAATTCTACTTTGGAATGCTGTATGTCACCTTGGGTAAGTCACTTCACCTCTCTGGAAGTCAATTTGTTTATTTGCAAAAGGTGGCAGTTAGATTT
This sequence comes from Arctocebus calabarensis, assembly GCA_963573935.1. NCBI lineage: Eukaryota > Metazoa > Chordata > Mammalia > Primates > Lorisidae > Arctocebus > Arctocebus calabarensis. Next base: position 7,159 of record CAUYON010008285.1, on the reverse strand, counting down.
CATGTTCTCTTGATAAATTATTCCTGAGCTTTGGCATTCTATGATTTGAGGTTGAAAGATAATTTGGCACTAAGGGAATATGGTATTACCAAAAATTTCTGAAGTCTTTTGTGACTTTTTAATGTGATCTAATTTACATACCATTAAAATCACAGCTTTAAAGTGTGTAATTAAGTGGTTTTTAGTATATTCACAAAATTGCCTATCACTGTTATTTAATTCCAGAACATTTTCATCACCCCAAAATAAAATCTTGTATCCATTAGCAATCACTCCCCATTCCCTCTCCCCCAAACTCTAGGCAACCCACTAATTTACTTTCTGTCTGGACTGATGTATCTCTTCTGGACATTTTATATAAATGGAATCATAGAATATGCAGCCTTTGTGACATTTTATGAAGGAGGTTGGAGATACTGTGAACAATTTTTTAAAAGCCCTTTCAATTAAGCATTATGGTTCTGAGGATGATTTGCTGCAATTTTTTAAATGGTTGTTAAGAACCAGACAGATTAGTTCATGATTCAGCCATTTCTTTACTGATAAGCATTTATAAATGGCCTATGCCTAAGGTCAAAGTGAAGAAGCCTACAAAAATATCTACAGAATGCATGCTACCTAAGCATAGATGAGACTCAATAAACCTTCTCTTAAGACAAACTCGAACCTTCTTTTTATTTTTTAAACAGCGTTTTTAAACCAAATTTCCACATAACTGCCCTCACCTGTCTGCTTTATTTAAACCAGTCTGGGACAAAAGTTGCAAACAAAGAATGTCTATTCCCTTCTCCTGGTACAATGGTGACAAAAGTAATGTAGTACCCTAATTATAAATGGCTTCCTTCTGCGGGTAATCCACACTCATACTCCGGGTATTTTCCATGGAAGCCGAAAGCCTCTTTTATTGAAATTAATACCTAAACATATTTTTTTTCCTTCTTAATTAAACATTCTACCAAGGATCAGGAAATTGCTAATATGTATTATATTGACTGGTGGTTTCTGTAATTAGGGTGCTTTTAAAATTCATACTCTGGATACAAAATTGATGGTAATAGCTTCATCTATCATGTCTAAGCTTTGTTAGAACTTTTTAATTCTGGGATCATTGGCTCAGTAGACCATAGCAGTTTTCTTAAGTTTTATTATGCTCCATCAACTTTGTGTGGTTATAGGACTGATGTAGGGAAAATATTACTGAATACAGAATCACTGTTAAAACTGGATTTTTGCCTATATCTGTGACACTAGACACAGATATTTTTGAAAAAATAATTATTTAACTAGAAATCCAACAGAACAATAGCTGTACTGTCAATTCTTTATTGTTGGCTTCTAAAGCAATGGGAAACATCCTTTAAAATCATTAATATCCTCAAAAAAGATAAATAAATTTATTAATATTCTCATATTTACTATTTTGGCACCAAAGCCACCATGTACATGCCAAAGTTTAAAAATGTACCACAGTATCAAAAAACATTTCAAAGGCACTTATATTTAAACAATATTAACACAGCAAATGGTTTTACTAAAAATCACTACCAAATTCATTCAAAAACCTAAATTTGTTTTATAAATCATCTATACAGATGTATGGGAAATACTTGTAAGCATAAGCTGCATTATCAGACCTAGTAATAAGGTTTTTAATAAAATAAATTATAGACTTCAAAAACAAAAATAAAATTAATCATTCCCCTAAGCAGAAAAGCATGCCCTGGAAGATAATCTTTTTTTTTCTTTAACCAATATTAAGATAAAAATCAGAAATAATTTCAGAAATTTTTCTTAAATTGGTCAAGAAAAATAGCAATTTATTTAATCTATCTTGAGTCACCAAATAATCTAAACTTGGTATTCTCTCCTTTTGATAGTAATTATAAGCAGATATATATATATATAATGTGACTCTCATTTAGATTTTGGTTTGTAAGAACAAAAGTTATTATCAGAGCCAATTACTGTTTTACCTACTTGGCTGCACAGAAGCAGGGAGCTCAATTTTCATCTCATCAGTGATTTTGTGGTATTTATTTTATTACTATGCCCACAAAGCTATGTAAGAAGCAAATAGCTTATGCTATTAAAACTAGAGCTGGAATACAAGAGACGAAGGTTTCTTTTAGAAGAACTTCTGAATTAAAAACACTAGGCAGCGTGTAATGCCAGCTCCCCAGACATGAGCAGACCACAAAACAACACACATCTGAGCAGCAGATCCCACACAGAGTAATCAAAATTGAAATGCTTCACAAACAAAGTTGAGAGAGGCTATTTACTAAGTTACTGTGTTATCAGCAGTGTTTGCTACCAATAATGTCTTCTAAAGTGGATATTGCTTAATATCAAATTCCCAGTTAAAGATGTCTGCTGTTTAATCTCAAAACCAGAGAAAAGAAGAATAGGAAATTCTCTCAGCTATTATTATATGTAATCAAAAGAGCAATAGATGTCACGTTGTGGTTCAAGCTATGTGATCTAAGTTTCTCATTTGTAAAACAAGGTAGTAACACCTACATTCACAGAGTTGTTTTTGAGCTTCAAATGACTATTATATGTTAAGTATTTTATGAATTTTTAAAGTACTATGCAGGACCCAACTTGAAAGGGCTCCTACTGGCCAAAAAATGATGATGATAAACTGAAAAACTTCAAATATATAAAAATTTCTTAAGATTTCCCTCTCTCTCAAACCTAATTGATTACATTGATAAATTGATCTGAAAATTGGTAAGTAAAGGCTTCATACTGAGCATCAGAGTCAAAGCTCTCTATAATGTCTTATTTGACAATGTGAACATTACTTTCTTGGCATTATTATTACTAACATTGCTCAATATTTCAATGCAGTAATTGTCCGTTTTCTTTTCTGAATGTATTTATCGTTCATTCTTTACGTGGTTTTTATTTCTAGTCCTTATCTTAAACATTATTATTGTTATTAAATGTTAAGCCTTTTAAATTCTGTGAAGGAAAAAAGTGGAAACCTAATTAACACATGTATATGTAAAAATTAAAAAAAGAAAGAAATTAAGCATTTATTCTATTTTTCCTGAAAGACTGTTTTTCAGACTCACCAAAGAGTTGCTAGGGGAAAGTTCTTTATAGAAGCTAATAGATCCAAAGGAAGGATAGGATTATGAAGTAACCACTTTGCAAACTCTAATGAAATAATGTATGTGAGTAGACACAATAGTTATTGATACTACTATATTAGGTGAAAGGTTGAGGAAGGTTTTATGAAGGATAAAATAAGCTGATTAAACTTGGACTCACCAATCAATCTTCACTGTCATTAGAAAGAAGAAAGAAGAAATTGCCTCCTGATATGCTGTAAAAGAAAGTATACAGCACCACTGGGTATAGAACCACAGCACAGGATGACGTATTCCTGCCAAAAAAAGGAACCTGAATCCAATCAAGCTTCTAGACAAATCAATTTACAAGAAATACTAGGGGCAAAGAAACATGTAAAGTGACACCACAGGACTGCAATCAGCCAAATCCAAACTGTAGGAAAAACCTATATGACAAATGACCTGATTTCTCCAATATGTATATGACATTTTTAAAATGAGGGAAACTGTTACAGATAAAATGAGAAGTAATTATAATGTCTAACCCTTGTTTGCTTCCTGAGTCAAACAACAGCAGAACGACGTTTTCTTTTAGAAGACTTTAAACACATGGGGAAAACTGAACCTGGACTGAGAATTATATAATATTAAGTAATTGCTGGCATGGTGACCGTAGCACAGTGGTTACAGAGCCGGCCACATGCACCCAGGCTGGCGGGTTCGAACCCGGCCCTGGCCAGCTAAACAACCAAGAACACAGTAAGTAAAGCAAGCAGACAGCCCTCAGAATGGAAGAAAATATTTATGCCTCCAACAAAGGTTTAATAACCAGAATCCACAGAGAACTCAAACATATTAGCAAGAAAAGAACAAGTGATCCCATCTCAGGATGTGCAAAATACTTGAAGAGAAACTTCTCCAAAGAAGACAGGCGCACGACCTACAGATACATGAAAAAATGCTCCTCATCCTTAATCATCAGATAAATGCAAATCAGAGCTACTTTGAGATGTCATCTAACTCCAGTAAGATTAGCCCACATAACGAAATCCCAAAACTAGAGATGCTGGTGTGGACATGGAGATAAGGGAACACTTCTACATTGCTGGTGGGAATGCAAACTAACCCGCCACCTCCCCTCCAGCATATGGGGCTGGAGCCTTACTCCTTTGAGCCACAGGCCCCGCCCTCTTTTTTTTTTTTTTTTTGCTAACTCCTCCTGGGATCACCTTTCTGGTTTGGCTGGTACTTTGTACAAAGCAGTGAGGTTTCCCAATGAGGAGTCTTTCCCTAGGCTCTGTTGGGTTCTCAGTAAGGCAGGCCCATACCTTTTCCCCTCCTCTAAGAAGAGGGCAATATGCATTAAGCTGAAAGTGACCTTTTAAAAGTGAAAAAGGGATTAGATTGCTGCTTCAGAGCTGGGGAAGTATTTGGAATGTTTTACAAATGGTTGCTACAACAACAAAAAAGGTAGTTACAAAATGTGTACATTATAACATGCTTTTAAAGACATTTTGCATTGTGCTGACATTCCCTTAAATGTTGTTCCCAAAGATGCTCAGCCTGTAGCCCAGCTGGAATTTCTGGGAAAAGACAGAGACAGTTTGGCAAGAAAGACATGGTGGTGAGTTGGGTAAGGGACAGAGGGTGGGCAGCAAAAGGAGAAAGCAGCCTTTCAGTTAAAGATCAGCTTTCAATATACAGGTCAGCTTCAGTCAGGCTGGCCTCAGGTGGAGTCAGGGTCAGAGGGAGAAGTGGCAGCAGGGTGGGACTGGGGTGTTCTACATCTCATTCAGGTCAAGCACATGCACCAGAGTCTGGTTCAGCATCCCTTGTGCATAGAGGTGCTCCTTTTTTGTACATTTCTTAAATCATCAATTGTCTTTTCTAGCTTGGCTACCGACCTCTTAGCAAACTCAGCGTGGGTCTCTGCCTCCCTGAATTTATCAGTAAGAATCTTTATCTCTTCCTCATATTTGTCTTCTTTTTGAGAATACTTCTCATCAGCAGTGCTCAGACACTTCAGGTTCTGGTCTATCAGTCTGATCTGCTCATCCATTTCCTGGCAATGGGACTCCCAGCTCGGATCTTTCCTTTGTATTCCAAGTCTACTTCAATAATCATCAACTTACCAGCTCCTCTTCAACCAGCTAGATCCTGCGATTCAAGAAGGCCACCTCAGCCTTGGCCTGCTCCAGGGCCGCCTTTGTCCCTCCACTTCCTGCCGGAGGCGCTCGGCTCTCTCCTCTGCATTATCAGCCTGCTGCTTCTTGCCTCAGCCTCCCAAGTGGCTGGGACCACAGGCATCCACTACAAGGCCCAGCTATTTTTTTTGTTGTTGCAGTTTGGCCAGGGCCGGGTTTGAACCTGCCTCCCTCAGTATGTGGGGCTGGTGCCCTATTCACTGAGCCACAGGCGCTGCCCTTAACTATGATTCTTAATTACAATGGAACAACACTTAATTGTTTGTCATTTAAGCTTTTTGGGGTAAACCAGAATTCCAAAAACAGGTATCCACTTTTGGGGAAAGGTAACGTAAAGAAGCAACGGGGGGGGGGGGGGTGGCACCTGTAGCTCAAGAGGTTAGGGAGCCAGCCACATACACCAGAGCTGGTTGGTTCGAATCCAGCCCAAGCCTGCCAAACAACAATGACAACTACAACCAAAAAGTAGCTGGGGGTTGTGGCAGGTGCCTATAGTTCCAGTTACTTGGGAAGTTAAGGGAAGAGAATCACTTAAGCCCAAGAGTTTGAGGTTGTTGTGAGCTCTGATGCCATGGCACTCTACCCAGGGTGACAGCTTGAGACTTTGTCTCAAAAAAAAAAAAAAGAAAGAAAGAAAAAGCAACTGGGGTTTACCCAATTTAAAAGGTTGGAAGTGGACAATTAAAGGTGGTAATATCTCAGATGGATTTCACAACTACTTAGTAATACAAGCTCTCCTGTTGGTGTAGTAGGCATATGTAACAGCTAGCAAAACAGCACTGTTATAACCCAAATTAGGGCTATCTTTTGTGTCATAGGATATGCATTTTTAACCATATGTCACCACTATTAGAATTAAAATAACTATAGGGATCCAGGGCCTGGAGGCAAAGTCAACGTGGGAAATAGTACCTGCCCCTTCCTAGGTGAAGCTCACCCAGCTCACAGCACTTAAAAGAACAGGAGTTTTAGTTAGCAAGTAGGATTCCTTACCTACATGATCATGAGCTAGGAATCAAAACTCTTTTGGAGAAAATAAATTTCTGGCCATAATTTTTTTTTTCTTTTTTCTGGAACAGTAACAGTAATTATCCATTCTACAATAGTCCTAATTTCAGGTACTCTATTTTATTGTTCTCATAAATCACTGACCTTCATGTGATCTCTGATCTGTAGCCCTCCTGAGATTCTTAGCAAATAAAGAAAAATTTAACTGAAGCAGCTCCTTAATAATAAGAAAGATAGTAACTTTTGGGTTCTTTATTACCACACTCTGTTTTGTTTTTATCAAACCTTTATTGGTATCTGTTATTTTCTTACTGATGGTCTATTTTCTTCCACTGGAATGTAAGCTCTCTGAGAACAGGGATTTGATCTGTCTTATTCATCCCAGAGTGTCTTTAACAATCCTTGGCACACAGTAAGTACTTCACACAGAGTGGCTGAAGGTTGTTTGCAAACCAGGAATAATGCCCTCATCAGACACCATGTGGGACTTCTAGATTTTAGAACTGTAAGAAATAGATTCTATTGTTTAAGCCACCCAATCTATGTATTCTGTTATGGCAGTCTGTACTAAGTAAGATGGGGGAAGAAACAGGAATGAAAGAGAGACAGGCACCTAAATAGAGGCAAAATCAGAGACCTCTTAAGCTCTATTCCTTGTCAACTAGAAACTTTTCTTCTAGGGCTCTGTTTAAACATTTAAAGGTGCTATGTTTTTTTTTTTTTTTTTAACTATAGTAATTTAATTTTATTGAACACATATGTGTACATGTATGCTTAGATTTATCCATATATATCTCTATATATCCCTGTATATATTTAAACATGTATGTCCTTAAATATTTCTTAGAATTGAAATTCAGTGGTTAT
>CAUYON010008283.1:0-10111 GCA_963573935.1 Arctocebus calabarensis | reverse complement strand
ACTATATAGAGAGTTGATCAAAAAGAATACAATAACAAAACAGGAAGCATTTCTAATCTATTGTGATCATTTTGTTGTAGAATTTTCTTTTTTTTGAGACAGAGCCTCAAGCTGTCACCCTGGGTAGAATGCTGTGGCATCACAGCTCACAGCAACCTCCAATTCCTGGGCTCAAGCGAGTCTCTTGCCTCCACCTCCCAAGTAGCTGGGACTACAGGCACCTACCACAATGCCCGGCCATTTTTTGGTTGCAGCCATCATTGTTGTTTGACGGGCCCAGGCTGGATTCGAACCCGCCAGCTCAGGTGTACGTGGCTGGCTCCTCAGCCCACTGAGCCACAGGCACCGAGCTAGTTGTAGAATTTTCTTAATCCCAGAAAACCTTGACCACTGCCACAAGTCTACTTAACTTACTGACAAGCAGAAAATTTGGAATGAAATAAAAATGAAACTTATTATGGGGGATATTTTCCCATGGACTAAAATGTCACATAAAACATGTTTAAATTAGTAAAATATGCTTAAACTGTCACTTAAAACTTTAAAACAGTCAGTGAGAATATTTAAGATACATTCGTTTCATGTGAAGAATCTTTCCCCGTGTATTTTTTTTTAAAGGTGTTGTAAAGTCCATGTTCCTGATACAGGTTTTTAGCTGTTCACAGAAAATAAATAATTTATAATAAGAATGTTTCAACTTAGGTTAAGAAAATCAGGCTTTTCTAATTCTGTTCACGTATAGTTGTAATCGGTAGTCTTCTATTTTTTTGCTATACATGCTACAATTACGATGTCAGCTATACCAATACAGTATACATCTCAATAACAGAATCTCCTAACTAGACTCTAAATATTTAATTATTGCCTTCACATTCATTTTGAAATTCATTTCCTTCAAAGTTATTTTTACTTGTATATAGACTGTCTGCTTGAGAAACCGAAAGCAAACAAGGCAAAATTTTTGACAACAAATACGTCTAGGAAACATTGCCTGTTTTCACCTTAGTCTTTATTATGTGTTCAAAGGCACACAAGAAATTTATGAAATAAATTATGAAATAAGGAATTCATTTTTGTCTCAGTAGTCTTTCTAACCAGAATTTTAACAGGCTATAATTTATGTGAACTTTGCCTTATTTACAGACTTACACACTATTTAGAACAAACCCTTCTAGGACTCTCTGCCCCCATCCAAAAACACACAAATCAAAAAGATTCTCACTTCTGTATCTAGATAATTCGTTCCATCTGATGGGCTTTCTCTGATTTTGTGTGTGTGTGTGTGTGTGTGTATGTTTATCTAAGTCCAGGACTTGTTGAGTTGGCTGTATGCATAAAAGAGAGATTCTTTTCTTTTTTCAAGACACATAAAATGATCCCCAAATTTGCTAATATACATTACAAGGGGAAAAGGCCTTCAACCAAAACAGTGAAATAGTTCATTTTTTTCATATCATCCTAACAATAGTCATCATAAGACACAGAACATCTATATTTAGCTGAGTTAGATCTAAAATCCGAGAATTTTACAATCTTTACTCTGAAAGAGTTAAGTAGGAACTTACTCAGGGTTTAAGCAAGCATAACAGCCGTGATCTCAGCAGATGAGACAGCACTGGGCCATTCTGATCTGTCCTGAGACACACAAAGGTGCTGTGAAGGGGGGAGGGACAAGAAGCCAGGCACGCCATCCAATAATCAGGCTGTTGATTTATTTTCAAATATTTATTATTAGTGAGTAAGAGCTAACTTTGAAGACCTCTTCAGTTCCCCACAATAATATTGCATAAATTAACAGGTAGCTGAGAATCATTTTATGCTATGATTCTGTCCCTGTGATAGTCCCTGTGATCTTGGGACTATTTAATTGTTCTTTAGGCAGATGCTAGAGAGGGAAAGAGACTCTTCCTCCTCAGTCACTGTCAAATATCTCTGTGAGGAGTCTGACCTGCCTACAGGAAGGTTGCCGAGCTGTCTTTTCAATGGGGATTTTCTCATGTTAGAGGATGAACATGATACAGCCCAGACTGCCAGGTCTAGGAAGTTTTCATGGCCCACTAGTCACCATTCTCTCTTAGAAACCGACCTATGAATATTGCATGCGAAGAAAAACCAGCTAAAGGAATGAAGGGAAGGTTTCTGTGCAAAGCCACAAAGGAAAATAATTTGCAACAACATCTCCTTGCATTTTAACAACTTTGGGCAAGAATAGGTCACAAAGGGCAAGTAAAACGAAAACTGTCACCCAAAACTGCACTTGCTTGTAGTCCTGCAGATGACTTCCTGAAGATACTTGTTCAGTATAGGAACACTGAGAACATGCAGTATAAAAATGTTTTAAAATTTAACAAATGGCAATGTTTGTTGCACATTAGATTTATAAAGATAAAAGGCACCTTATGAAAGTGAAAGACAATTTTATTCACATGGTAGGTTTTTAATAGTGTGGCTTTGCAGACATCAGAAATTTCAATAAATTTAGAAAGAAAAAAGTTCTGAATTGTCACAGAGCATACTTTGGATAAGCTAATATGTAATACTTAATATAAAATACAAGTTCCATATAGGAACAAGTTCCAAGTTGGTGTGGTAACGGAACACACCAACAGTAAAAGGATATTTTAAAAATAAACAGGGAAATGTGGATATGGCTTAGAATGATGGTAATAAATGAAATGTCTATATTTTCTAGAGATGCATATTTAAGTATAAATAGGTGAGATGATGTGAAATCTAGGGTTTGTTTAAAAATACTTCAGTATAAAAAATAAAGAAGGGGCTTGGTGTCCGTAGCACAGTGGTTATGGCGTCAGCCACATACAGTGAGGCTGGTGGGTTTGAACCCCACACAGGCCAGCTAAAACAATGACAACTGCAACAAAAAATAGCCGGGTGTTGTGGCAGGTGCATGTAGTCCCAGCTACTTGGGAGGTTGAGGCAAGAGAATCGCTTAAGCCCAAGAGTTTGAGGTTGCTGTGAGCTGTGACGCCACAGCACTCTACCCAGGGCAACAGCTTTAGACTCAAAATAAATAAATAAATAAGCAAAGGTAAAATCTAATAGGGATATACATTTAGGAGACAGAAACTATTAAGAAAGGAAGGGGCTAGAATAAAAGTTATGATAGTGGTTATTCTTAGAAGGAGGCGGAAGGCACAGGGGACTTCTGGGTGCTGGTGATATCCTATTTCTCACTAGAATGGTGGCTACAGAGAGGTATGTACTTTGTGCTACATCACTGAGCCATATATCTTATCTTGTGTATGTATGTTATTAAAAGGCCAGAAAGGTTTTTTTAAAAGGCAAACTGCCCAGCTTAATTTTCTAGCAAAAACACATTTTGGCTTGAAATCTGGATAATGCAAAATTTTTAAGGAAGATGATTCTTTCTGTTATTTTCACATGGCTATACATCTATACCAGCCCAATAGGTTGTGTAACTTCTTCCCTGTGTAACTTACTCCCTGTGCCATAGGTTCATTCTGTAGAGAGGAGTATGCTAGTGTAAAAACTAGCTTTGTTATAGCTTGGTATAATTCCAAAAGAATTTGCTTGCTTTAAAAAATAAACATTTTCTTCCTCATTACACAAGAACACACAACTAAGAAGCATACCACAGGAAAGTAACGTCAGCAAATTCTGGAGTACAGCCCACCCCTAATCTAATCACAGTCTCCCAACTTCTTCCTTTGTAAAGCAAAATGCTGAAGCAGCTACAATATATAGATGTGCTTCAGGTTTTTAATTAGTCCGTTTAAAATAACCAAACCCAAAAATATTGCAAAATCAAAATAGGAGGCAGGACTTCCAGCTGTGGCGAACAAGAGGTCAGCAAATCCTTCCCTCGCCACCCCCAACAACTATAAAACTCGACAAAGGTCAAAAACAAACATTTCAGCTCTCCAGAAGTTGGCCAAAGTCAAATAACAAATTTAAAAGTCTTTATTTATGAGAAATTGCCATAATTTGGCTGAGAAAACTTTGAGTTGGTGGCATTACTACTTGGAGCTGCTCCTTATCAGCTCCATGGTGCTTCACCCAAGCAGCAGTCTGTGCAATAGTTCTTCCTCGGCAGGGCCAGCCATGAAAAGCAGCAGGTGCACTAACATGATTCAAAGGGGGTGTGTATGTGTGTGTGTGTGTGAGAGAGAGAAAGAGACAGAGAGAGAGAGACAGAGACAGAGACAGAGAGAGAACTCATACTCACAGCTATAATGGTGAAAGAATCAAACCCAACTGGAAAAGAACAAAGAAAGCCTACAGTTCTGTTAGCCAGAAGCTGCTGTCCCAGTTGGAAAGACAGTAGGCTAAGAAAGATTCACAAAATTAACAAGGAGATTCTGGGAACGAGAGGGCCATTGAAGGGCTAGATCATTTTTCCATATGTCCATGGGGAATACATGCCCAGACACCAGGCATCCATGGCTGGCTAGGAGGCTTCCTGCATGGAAGAGAGGGCTCGGCAGAAAATTAAAACTGGAGCTTACTTGAAAACTAGATGTGCTCCCCCAAAGACACACACGCCTTACTGGCTTAAATGTTAGAGGGTAGCCTTTAACCAATCACTGGATAACGACTAAGCTATGCAGACATAAAGGGGATCCCAAGAAGGCCAGGCTAAAAATTAAAATTTAAAAAACCTAACCAGAGTCCTAAGTGGCTAAACCCCACCAAGAAGAGATCTGCATATTAAGCCTAGACAAGTTACTTTAAGATAAACAAATACAAAAAAATAATGATAACGCTCGAGGGAGAAGCAAATCAGATCCAGAATTGTTACAATACAGTTATTATTTAATACGTCCAGTTTTTAGCAAAAAACATTTCAAGACTTGTAAAGAATTGGACTCGGCGCCGCCAAGTTTCCTGCGGTCTCCGCGGAGGGTGGGCGCCGGCCCTGGGCTCCTGGGCTCTGGCCGCTGGCGGGTGTCCGCGGAGTGCCACCCGGCGCCGCCTGCAGCCGCGGCCCGTGGGCAGAGTCAGCCGGGCAGGCCGGCATTAAACTGAAAAGAAGATGTCCCTGTCTGACGACCTGGGAGTGGAGACCAGTGACTCAAAAACAGAAGGCTGGTCCAAAAACTTCCAACTGCTGCAGTCTCAGCTTCAGGTGAAGAAGGCAGCTCTCACCCAGGACAAGAGCCAAAGGACAAAGCAAGGTACGGTTCTGGCCCCCGTCATTGACCTAAAGCGAGGAGGCTCCTCAGATGACAGGCAGATCGGGGACACCCCAGCACACGTCGCCGCGGGGCTGAAGGATCCGGTTCCCAGCGGGCTTTCTGCCGGGGACGTTCTGATTCCTCTAGCTGAAGAGTATGACCCTGTGTTCCCTAATGACCACGAGAAGCAGCGGAGCGCCACAGAGGAGCGGCAGGGACAGCGGGAGCTGGAGGGGCAGAAGGAGATAGAAGGGAGGGAAAGCGGCGTAAAGACAGGTACGAAACCAGTGGGATTTCAAGGCGACCAGGTCCAGATTCTGATGAAGATGAAGATATGTGCGAGAGAGGAGGAAAAGAAATTTGGGCGGGGCTGCCATAGCGCCACCGACTTCTCTGCTAGAGAAAGACAAAGAGCTACCTCGAGATTCTCCTTACGAAGAGGACTTGAGACTCCGCTCACAGTCTTCCAAGGCTGCTATCCCACCCCCAGTGTACGAGGAGCAGGACAGACCGAGGTCTCCCACTGGGCCCAGCAACTCCTTCCTTGCTAACATGGGGGGTACAGTGGCACATAAGATCATGCAGAAGTACGGCTTCCGGGAGGGCCAGGGCCTGGGGAAGCACGAGCAGAGCCTGAGCACTGCCCTGTCAGTGAGAAGACCAGCAAGCGTGGTGGCAAGATCATTGTGGGTGACGCGACGGAGAAAGATGCACCCAAGAAGTCGGATTCAAATCCGTTAACTGAAATACTCAAGTGTCCTACTAAAGTGGTCCTGTTAAGGAACATGGTTGGTGCAGGAGAGGTAGATGAAGACTTGGAAGTTGAAACCAAGGAAGAAAGTGAAAAATATGGCAAAGTCGGAAAATGTGTGATATTTGAAATCCCTGGGGCCCCAGACGATGAAGCAGTACGGATATTTTTAGAATTTGAGAGAGTGGAATCAGCAATTAAAGCTGTTGTTGATCTGAATGGGAGGTATTTTGGTGGATGGGTGGTTAAAGCATGTTTCTACAATTTGGATAAATTCAGGGTCTTGGATTTGGCAGAACAAGTTTGATTTTAAGAACTTGAGCACGAGTCATCTCCAGTGATCCTTAATGAGCCACGGGCTGAGCAGAGGAGCAAACCTCCAGCCCCCATGGCTGTGGGGCGCTGAGACTCTTGGAGGGACTTCTAGGACATATGTTGGTTGAATCCTTTTTTATTTTGTGGTTTTTTTTAATATAGTATAAAAATCCTTTAAGAAAAAAAAAACAACAATCAAAAAAAAAAAAGAATTGTGACTCATACTCAGGGGAAAAAGCAGTAAATAGAAACTGTTTCTGAGTGTGCTTGATGTTATAATCAGAAATAGACTTCAGGCTTGGTGCCTGTGGCTCAATAGGCTAAGATGCCAGCCACGTACACCCGAGCTGGTGGGTTTGAATCCAGCCCAGACCCGCCAAACAACAATGATGGCTGCAACCAAAAAATGGCCGGGTGTTGTGGCGGGCGCCTGTAGTCCCAGCTACTTGGGAGGCGGAGGCAGGAGACTTGCTTGAGCCCAAGAATTGGAGGTTGCTGTGAGCTGCGATGCCACTACACTCTATCCAGGGTGACAGCTTGAGGCTCTGTCTCAAAAAAAAGAACAGACTTCAAATCTCCTATTATAAATATGTTCAGAGAACTAAAGAACATGTTTAAGAAATTAAGGAAAAATATGGTGACCATGACTTAATAAATAGGAAATATCAATATAGAAATAGAAATTAACAAAAAAAGATCAAATCAAATTCTAGGTTTGAAAAGTAAAATATTAGAATGGAATTAGATTAGCCCAATAACATATTTCAAAAAGCAGAGAAAAGAATTAGTGAACTCAAAGACAGATTAACAGAAATTACCATATAGTCTCAAGAACAGAGAGAAAAAAGTTTGAAAAATAAACAGAGCCTCAGAGACCTGAGGTTGTAACATTGAGTACACCATATGCATATGATGGGAGTATCGGCAAGAAAGGAGGAAAAGGAGCATAAAATATTTGAAGAAATAATAGCTGAAATCTCTCCAAATTTGATGAAAAATAATCTATATACCCCAAAATTTCAAAAAAAAAAGACACAAAGAGATCCCAACCTAGACACGTCATAGTCAAACATACATCGAAGACAATGACAAACTCCTGAAATAACAAAAGAAAACAGCAATACAATAAATGACTCACTTAACAGAAATAATGGAGGCTAGAAGGCAATGAAATGCCATATTTCAGTGGGAAATGCAAAAATTCTATAAAAGGAAGATATTCCAAGATATATACACTAGCAACGAATAATCTGATGATGAAATCAAAATAATTCCATCACAAAATCAAAAAGAATAAAATACTTAGGGAATGAATTTAGCAAAAGTGCAAGACACATGCAATTAAATAGAGAACATTTCATATTCATGGATTAGAAAACTCAATGTTGTTGGAATGATAATTCTCATTCAGTGAAATCCCAATAAAAATTAGAACCCTCATATTTAATGGGTAAGAATGTTAAACAGAACAGCTATTTTGGAAAACAGTTTAGCTAAATCTTAAAAAGTTAAACATAAACTTACCCTGACCCAGTAACTCTACTCTGTATGCAAGGAAAATGAAAATGTATGTCAGCACACAAAGACTTACGTGTGAATAGTCACAGCAACATTAGTTATAATAGCCAAATATGAGAATGAATTAAATCCTTCAACTAGTGATGTAAACAAACTGTGATACACCTACACAAAAGAACAAGCTACTACCTACAAATGCATGGATAAACCTCAAAAACATACTAAGTGAAAAAAGGCACAAAGACCATATAATGTGTTACCATTTATATTAAATTTGAGGGGAAAAATACAGAGATAAAGCATTTCAGAGGTTGTCTGTTAATGTACAAGTTTTAGGGGTGATGAAAATATTCTACAATTGTGTTATAGTGATGGTTGCATAACACTATTCATTTACTAAAAATCACTAAATTACTTATGATGGCTAAATTTTATGCTGTGTAAACGATGCCTCAATAAAGCTGTTAAAACAAAAACAAATCAGCATCAGAGTATCAACTGTTCATAGTATTCTAGGCCATTCTGATTTTTTTCTGTACTGTTCCTTCCCTTCCCTTTTGATATAGTTCTTCGATTTATCCAAACAGCTCACATATTAATTATTTACTTAGATACAGAAAAATTTTCATTCTTTGTCTTTTTTTCTTGTATTTTCATATCAATGTTTTGTTTATTCACTTGGAAGTTCTCATAATGTACAGAATGAAGTATTAATTTATACCAATATATACTATGGATCAATTTTTTTTTTTTTTGAGACAGAGCCTCAAGCTGTCACCCTGGACAGAGTGATGTGGCATCATAGCTCATGGCAACCTCTATTTCCTGGGCTCAAGAGAGTCTCCTGCCTCTGCCTCCCAAGTAGCTGGGACTACAGGCGCCTGCCACAATGCCCAGCCATTTTTTTTTTTTTTGCTTGCAGCAGTCATTGTTGTTTGGCGGGCCTGGGCTGGATTCGAACCCGCCAGCTTAGGTGTACGTGGCAGGCGCCTTAGCCTGTTGAGCCACAGGCGCTGAGCCAGGATTAATTTTTTGAACTGCTATTTTGTTCCTAAGTTTTAGGTTTACTAGTTTATTTTTCAACCAATACTTACCTAATAGTGATAATCAATAATTATCACTTTAATAGTCCACCTTTACATTTTTTTCTTATACATTTTATTGGCATTTTATCAAAGTCATTAAGGCAGGTGCTACTAAATTTAGTACATCAGAACTTTTAGAAAAAAATGGACTTTAGAAAGATAAATGTAGATGGGAGCTCACACCAGTAATCCTACCACTCTGAGAGGCTGAGGTGGGTGGATCGTCTGAGCAAGAGCAAGATCCCAGCTCTACTACAAATAGAAAAAAAACAAAAAATAGTGTAGCAGGCGCCTGTAGTCTCAGCTACTCAGGGGGGCTGAGGCAAGAGGATTGCTCAAGACCAACAGGTTGAGGTTGCTGTGAGCTATCTATCCAGCAGCATACAGAGTGAGACTCTGTCTCAAAAAAAAAAAAAAGAAAAGGAAAGAAAGAAATATAAAAACTATTACTCATTTCATTAAGCTTATAGCACAGCCTAAGAATTTGTATTTTAAAAAACTTCTGGATGACTCTGATTTTTAACCATATTCAAGAACTATCTCTTTAAACTCAATGCTTCTGTAATTTCCAGGAATCACCTGGAATTCTTAAAAAAAAAAAAAATCTTAAAATGTAGATTGCTTCCCTATGTTTGGGTGAGGAATGGAGATTCTGCATTTATAAAAAGCTCTCAGGTGATCCTGCTATTAGTGTCAAGGCTTTATTATGTTGGTAATCTTGGTAAACATGGAATTTTAACACACTTAGCCTTCCCATTAGCCAGTACAACTTTCCATTTATTCAAACTTCTATACTTGCTATTCAAGTTTTATTGTTCACGTACATACGCATTATGTTAAAGTATTTAATGTATACCACTGTCAATGTATACATTTGTTGCTATTATCTATTGTTAACATACAGTAACATACTTTGCTTTTTTAGCTTAAAATTTGCAGCTTTACTAAATTCAATTATTATGCTGTTGAATTCATTAGATTTCCCAGAAATATAACTCATTTGTATTGTGATAGTTTAATATCCTTCTTGCATATACCTGTGCCTTGTTTTTAAAAAATGTTACAATGGGCTCGGTGCCTGTGGCTCAACAGGCTAAGGCGCCAGCCACGTACACCTGAGCTGGCCGGTTCGAATCCAACCCCAGGGCCCACCAAACAACATGACAGCTGGCAACCAAAAAATGGCCGGGCGTTGTGGCGAGCTTCTGTAGTCCCAGCTACTTGGGAGGCGGAGGCAAGAGACTCGCTTGAGCCCAGGAATTGGAGATTGCTGTGAGCTGGGATGC
>CAUYON010008282.1:0-31598 GCA_963573935.1 Arctocebus calabarensis | reverse complement strand
TGTAGCATCACAGCTCACAGCAACCTCCAACTCCTGGGCTCAAGCGAGTCTCTTGCCTGCTTCTCCCAAGTAGCTGGGACTATAGGCGCCCGCCACAACGCCCGGCCATTTTTTGGTTGCAGCCATCATTGTTGTTTGGCAGGCCCAGGCTGGATTCGAACCCGCCAGCTCAGGTGTACGTGGCTGGCGGGTTTGAATCCCGCCCAGACTGGCCAAACAACAATACAGCTGCAACCAAAAAAAAAAAAAAAAAAAATGGCCACGTGTTGTGGCTGGCGCCTGTAGTCCCAGCTATTTGGGAGGCGGAGGCAGGAGACTCGCTTGAGCCCAGGAATTGGAGGTTGCTGTGAGCTGTGATCTCTATCCAGGGTGACAGCTTGAGGCTCTGTCTCGAAAAAAAAAAAAATGTAAATTTCTTTTCTCACATTTCTGGAGGCTGGAAGTCTGAAATCAAGGTGTCACCAGGGCACCCCACCCCAAACAGCTCCAAGAGACCCTGTTCCAGGCCTTACACCTGTTCTGTCTGCAGATGATGCCAGAAGCATCACCCCATTTTCTGCTTCTGTGGTGTCATGGCCTTTCCTTTGTGTCTCTGTGTCCTCTCCCCATCTTATAAGGACTCTGGCCTGTAGTCCCAGGTACCTGGGAGGCTGAGGCAAATGGATCGCTTGAGCCCAGGAGTTTGAGGTTGCTGTGAGGTATAAAAGTGGGCAAGATGCCTGTGGTCCCAGCTACTTGGGAGGCTGAGGCAAGAAAATCGCCTAAGCCCAGGAACTGGAGGTTGCTGTGAGCTGTGTGATGCCACGGCACTCTACCAAGGGCAATAAAATGAGATTCTGTCTCTAAAAAAAAAAAAAAAAGAAAGTGAGACTCTATTTCAAAGAAAAAAAAAAAGGAATAGGGACAAAAGACACTGGCTCAGCGCCCGTAGCTCAAGTGGTGCCAGCCACATACACCAGAGCTGGTGGGTTCGAATCCATTCTGGGCTCGCCAAACAACAATGACAACTACAAACAAAAAATAGGCAGGTATTGTGGTGGGCGCCTATAGTCCCAGCTACTTGGGAGGCTGAGGCAAGAGAATAGCTTAAGCCTAAGAGTTTGAGGTTGCTGTGAGCTGTGACACCATGGTACTTTACCAAGGGCGACAGCTTGAGACTGTGTCTCAAAAACAAAAAATAATAAGGACAGTGGTCATTACACTTGGGGCCCATCTCAATCCAATATGACCTCATCTTAAGTACTCATACCCCTATTTCCAGATAAGGTCATGTCTGTGTGTTCCAAGGGGACACAAATTTGGAGAACACTGTCCAGCACAGCATCTTGCAGTCCTCACAGCAGCTGAAATGGGTGGGATGCCCATTTTACAGATGACACAGTTTGAGGTATCCCCAGTCCAAGACAGTCATCTAGACAGAGATAGGTTAATGGCCCCTCTGAACTTGGAACACCCCAGGTGAAGCCTCAGCCCCACCCCACCTCCAGCTCTGCTCCTACTCTGTTCTGCAGAAGCTTGTGCCCAGCTGCATGAAAGTGTTGGGGTCTGTGGCTCAGTGAGTGGGGCGGGTTCAAACCCAGCCCCAGCTGAACTGCAACAAAAAAGAAAAACTAGTCAGGCCCTGTGGCAGGTGCCTGTGGTCCCAGCTACTTGGGAGGCTGAGGCAAGGGAATAACCTAAGCCAGGAACTGGAGGTTGCTGTGAGCTGTGTGACGCCACAGCACTCTACCAAGAGCAATGAAGTGAGAGTCTGTCTCTACAAAAAAAGAAAAAGACTTGGCACCTGTGGCTCAATGGGCCAAGGTGCCAGCCATGTACACCTGAGCTGGCAGGTTCAAATCCAGCCCCTGGGCCCGCCAAACAATGATGGCTGCAACCAAAAAATGGCCAGGCGTTGTGGCGGGCGCCTGTAGTCCCAGCTACTTGGGAGGTGGCTTGCTTGAGCCCAGAAGTTGGAGGCTGCTGTGAGCTGTGATGCCACAGCACTCTATCCAGGATGACAGCTTGAGGCTCTGTCTCAAAAAAAAAAAAAAAAAAGTGCTGAGGCTCTCTGATTACCACCTACTCCAGGAAGCCTCTCACTGCACACCAGGAGGATCCTGGCCCATCCTCCTCCACCACATTTCTAGCCCCCCCCCCCCCCGGGCACTGTGGGTACCCTCAGGTCCCTGCAGGGGGAGTTCTGGAGTGGAACTGGTGGGGTAGGGCAAGGTGAGGAGGACCTGAGCACACAGGTGCCTCTGTTGACACAGCAGCTCTGAGAACAGTCCCAGCCTGGGCCTTCAGGGTGGAGGGACCCCCAAGTGTCCTGAGCTCAGAACTCCTCCAGCCCACCTTCTGTGCCTTGGTGCCAAGAGAGCTCCTGGAGGCTCCAAAACTGATCCCGAGTGTGGTCCTTTTCCTAGGAAGCAGGTGTGGGAGAGATGTTCCAGAGCAGAGAGGCCAACCTAAGATGGTGGGCACACTGCAGGCTATTCTGGGGGCCATTCTGGAGGGTTAAGGTTAGAGGGCTATTCTGTGGTGTCCCCAGAGCACATTCTGGCTCAAGGTAACAGGCTCATCCAAGACCACCAGCCACGTATGTGGCACACAGGCCCAGGTCCTAGTCACCTCCTGGATGGCAGCTGTGGAACAAAACCAGGGCAGAATCACAAGATTGAGGTTACCCAGGCCCATCTTGGGGAGAAAGAAGCTCTTCCTGCCACCAAGTGGGAAAGCCAAAAGTTGGAGTTTTCAAGCTTCCACCCAACTTTGCGACCGGGTGCAAGGTCTAATAATTAAGTTCTTGAACTTGCCACCATGCATTTATATTGCTAGCACTGTACAAACAACTTGGTAAGGTTTCCTGACCTTGGTATGTCAGTGCCTCCAACTGCTCTGTTCATGTCAGTATGTGGCCGTGTCTTCATGAATGGCATTCATTATTTTTGTATGTTTTGGTGTGCTCTATGACAATAGCTCTGATGGTCATTCTAGAAAGTTCCAAAAATGCTTAGAAGGGCAGACTAGATGCTGGCATCGGTGCACAGCTTTCCACAGGGAGTACTTGGAAGGTGACTATAGTGATATTCTGCAATGAGGTATGTAGCACTTTTTCTAGGATGAGTTCAAGGACTTAATTGTCAGAACTCGTATATACGTATTTCCCCCTACTATAGTTCCCTGTGGCCCTTTATTGAGTTTGTAAAGGACAGCTTCAAGTGGAGAAGAATTTAAGTTCAATCTTACTGCAATGGCCTCCCTGCCTTACCAACAAGAAGATGGGGCTGCAAGAAGCTGGAGGTGAACCTGGTCAGGGCTCCAGCCAGCCCGCTCGGCCACGCGCGTTCTCAGGGCGCAGACGGCGCCCAAGCGCACTGACCGAGTCCTTTTCCAGAGAGGGGCCTCTTAGGTTAGGACATGAGTATTTTCGGGCTGAAAGTCCGGGATACAAAGAAAAACAGACCCGGCGGCGAGTAGGTCCAGGGAGGAGCGGCCCCTGGCGGGGCAGGGCAAGGCCGACTGCGCCGATCTGCTGCCGGGCCTGGCTAACCGAGACGCTCTTTGAGCGGGACCGCGGCCGCTCTCCCGCCGCTCAAGGAGGGCCCCGAAGAACCCGGGGGTCACGATCCTCCTCGAACAGGGCGGAGAACTACATCTCCCGGCACGCCTCGCTTGCTCCTGGCATAGCTTGCGACGGAAAAGCCCGTCGGAGGAACACGTCATTTCCGCTGCGCGATTGGGCGCACGTTCTGAAGTCGTGATCGAAGGCCTGCCAAGGAGTCCGGATTCCGGTTTCGTGCGACGGAAGTGACGCTCTGCGGCGCGCCGCGGAGCCGGAATCGCAATGATCCGTGTTCTGTGTTCGCCAGCGGCCGGGTAAGCCACGAGAGAGCTCTGCTGGCCGAGAGCGATGCTGGCGGGCGGGCTGAGCGCTCACTGCTTTTCTCTTCCAGGTCCGTCCGGGCGCTGAGGCTCGTGGGCTGGGCTTCCAGAAGTCTGCATCAGCCGCCCGGTGGCCGGGCTCGGGCTCAACCTGCGGCCAGCGGGGAAGAGTGCGATCCTGACCACCCCGTTCAGTTTTCCTCCAGCAAAGCCGTCCCTTTATGCTGGAAGGTGGAGCAGTCCCTGGGGAAGAAACAGCAGCGGCCCTGGTGGAAAGTGCTTCCCTTGAGCCTCTCCCTTATGGTTCTGGTCATCTGGTTCTATCTGAGGCCAGAGACCAGCGCAGACCAGTGGTTGAGACAAGTGTTAGGAGAAGTGCCTGAGCCCAGTGATGGTTCCGAGGAGCCTAGGACTTAGGCTGCCTACGGGGCGAGAACTTCATAGGGTGCCCGCTGAGGTAGCAGGAGTGAAGCAGGCAACCACCCTTAAGATTCAATGTCGCGTTCGGCCGTGACCGACCTGGCTGCGCGTACACCCTCTGTACTGACGAGTTGGATGGCGCCCTTGGCTGTGTTGATCCCCTGAAGGCCGAGCACAATGTCAGCCAATCGGAACCTGCTCTCCATGTCCAGAGATACCGTCCACAAGATTCTTAAGATTAGTAGGAAAGGTTTTACTTGCATTGTGTACTGTGTTAGTGATGTCTTTGTATAACATAATCAAGTTTCCAGAGCACTGGTAACACTTGTCGTTTGCTTTCTGAGACAATAACTGGCAGAGGCGTTAACCTTTATTTTGTAATGTACTACGGTGTGTGTAAATAATATCTATTGATGTTTTACACACTGACAAATTGAAAATAAATTTTAATTTATAATATAGAACTGAGACGATTACCTTTTTTGCATCTAGTTGAGAAAATGGGTATTTTACTAGACCAAGGGCCACCTTTTTAAGTTTGTTTTTCCTGTTTTTCTAGAGTGGGAACCAATAATTTAAACTTAAATGTTAATTGTAGAATACATTATCAAATGGCACCAGAAATAAAAACTTTCTCATCTTTCTGCAAAACTTTATTTTTATTTAGTAAGGCAACAATTTTCTGAATGGAATACATCTGATAAGTATTTTCTTTCACAAATTTATGGTCACTAGATTTTTTTTATTGTATGTACTACTGAGGGAAAACCTTCTTTATTCTGAATTAGATGCAAAATACATAAAAGGAAACTTTTATTTACTTAAGCTTCTGGTGCAAGGTTTAATTTAGCATGTTTGGCGGTGCCAGTAGCTCAGTGGTTAGGGTGCTGGCCACATACACAGGGGCTGGTGGGTTCCACCCTGGCCCTGGTCTGCTAAACAACAATGATAACTGCAACAAAAAAAATAGCCAGGCGTTATGGTGGGTGCCTGTAGTCCCAGCTACTGTGGAGGCTGAGGCAAGAGAATCGCTTAAGGCCAACAGTTAGAGGTTGCTATGAGCTGTGATGCTACTGCACTTTACTGAGGGCAACATAGTGAGACTCTGTTTTTTTTTAAAAAAAGAATCAAACACCAATAATACCACCACCTAGGGGTAACCACTGTAAACACTGATTTACCTTCCCAGGTTCTTTTTTTTTTTTTTTTTTTTTTTTGAGACAGAGCCTCAAGCTGTCACCCTGGATAGAGTGCTATGGTATCCCAGTTCACAGCAACCTCCAACTCCTGGGCTCAAGTGATTCTCTTGCCTCTACCTCCCAAGTAGCTGGGACTATAGGCTCCTGCCACAATGCCTGGATGTTTTTTGGATGCAGCCGTCATTGTTGTTCGGCGGGCCTGGGCTGGATTCGAACCCACCAGCCCAGGTGTACATGGCTGGTGCCTTAACCTGTTGCGCCACAGGCGCTGAGCCATTCCCAGGTTATTTTCATGCACATGTAAATGCAGCTTTTTCAAAGGTACAAGTGGGATAGTATACCAGAAAACATGAGAGCAGCTTTTAAAAAAGTGGGATACCAGGCTGAGCAAGTGCATGATGCCATCTCTAAAAGTAGCTGGGCAGAGTGGCAGGTACCTGTAAGAAAGGTGAAATTCTTCTAATTTCACAGGCTGAAGCAAGAGGTTTGCTTGTGCACAAGAGTTTGTGGTTGCTGTGAGCTGTGATACCACAGCACTTTACCCAGGGTGACAAAGTGAGACTGTAAAAAAAAAAAAATGACAGTACCATAGCTCAGGTGGTAGGGCACCAGCCACATACACTGAGAGGCTGTCAGGTTCAGACTGGCCTGGGTCAGCTAGAGCAACAATGACAACTGCAACAACAACAACAAAATAGGCATGTGGCAGGCACCTGTAGTCACATCTACTAAGGAGACTGAGGCAAGAGAATTGCTTAAGCCCTAGAGTTTGAGGTTGCTGTGAGCTGTGACAGTACCACACTCTACAGTGGGGGACATAGACTCCCCCCCCCCAAAAAAAAGTGGATGGGGTTCATGGTGTATGGCACACCTCTTGGCAGGACACAATTATAAGAGGGACTTTAACAATGCAATCAGTGTAACCTAATTCTTTGTGCCCTCAGTGAATCCCAAACAAACCAAAAAAGAAAGTGGGATAGTATATCTTTTTTTCTGTTTGTTTGTTTTGTTTTTTTGAGACAGAACCTCACTATGTTGCCCTCGGTAGAGTGCTGTGGCATCACAGTTCACAGCAACCTCCAACTCTTGAGCTTAAGAGATTCTCTTGCCTCAGCCTCCCATAGCTGGGCTACAGGCGCCCGTCACAATGCCCAGCTATTTTTTGGTTGCAGTTGTCATTGTTTAGCTGGCCCGGGCTGGGTTCGAACCCACTACCCTGGATGTATGTGGCTGGTGCCCTACACACTGAGTTACTGGTACCACACCATATCATTTCATTCCTGAGATGTTAAATTTGGGAGTAGAAGGAGGTGGAAATAGTTTATAAAAAAAAAAAATTTTCTCTTCAAGAAAGAGAGGCTGGGCACAGTGGCTCACACCTGTAATCTTAGCACTCTGGGAGTCCAAATCAGTGGAATGCCCTGAGCTCATATGTTTGAGACCAGCCTGAGCCAGAGTGAGACTCTGTCTCAAAAAAGTAGGGTGTTGGCTCGGCACCTGTGGCTCAATGGGCTAAGGCGCCAGCCACGTACACCTGAGCTGGCGGGTTCAAATCCAGCCTGGGCCTGCCAAACAACAATGATGGCTGCAACCAAAAAATAGCTGGGCGTTGTGGCGGGTGCCTGTAGTCCCAGCTACTTGGGAGGCAGAGGCAAGAGACTCGCTTGAGCCCAGGAATTGGAGGTTGCTGTGAGCTGTGATGTCACAGCACTGTATCCAGGGTGACAGCTTGAGGCTCTGTCTCAAAAAAAAAAAAAAAAAATAGGGTGTTGTGGCAAGGTGCCGGTAGTCCCAGTACTTGGAAGGCTAAGGCAAGAGAATCACTTGAGCCCAAAGTTTGAGGTTGCTGTGAGCTATGATGCTGCAGTAGTCTACCGAGGGTGACAGTGAAACTCTGTCTCAAAAAAAAAAAAAAAGAGGTGGACCAAACAGTCACTTCTAAGCCGATGAACAATCTTGGAAGGTTCTGGCAGTGCTGTCTCCCCAAGAAAGGTGAAATTCTTCTAATTTCACAAAACCCTGGTGATATTTTACATAAGTTTGGTACTAGCCCATCCTTTAAAGGACATTTTTTCTTTTCTTTTTTGAGAGCCTCAAGCTGTCATCCTGGGTAGCGTGCTATGCATCACAGCTCACAGCAATTTCAAACTCTTGGGCTCCAGTGATTCTCCTGCCTCTGCCTCCCAAGTAGCTGGGACTACAGGCACCCACTACAATGCCCAGCTATTTTTTGGTTGCAGCTGTCGTTTGGCGGCCTGGGCTGGATTCAAACCTGCCAGCTCAGTTGTATGTGGCTGGCGCCTTAGTCACTTGAGCCACAGGCACTGAGCCTAAAGGAGATTTTTCAAACCCAAGGAAAAAAACACTTTCTATCTTATTTTATTATTTATTCATTAATTTTTGAGACAGTCCCACTTTTGCCTTGGATAGAATGTGGTGGCATCACAGCTCACAGCAACCTCAAACTCCTGGGCTTGAGCATTCATCTTGCCTCAACCTCCTGAGTAGCTGGGGTTACAGGCACCTGCCACAATGTCGGATGGGCTAGACCTTGCTCAGGCTGGTCTTGAACTGAACTCAAGCAACTCAAGCAATCCACCTGCCTCGGCCTCCCAGAGTGCTAGGGTTACAGTCATGAGTCACAGCACTTGGCCTTAATTTCAATATTTAAGTGTAATGCTTATAGATGTTAATAATTCATTTAGAAGATGTGAACATATGAAGGAATCATGCTGCCAGCAGGTGGTAACTTTTGTTATTTTACTGTATTATCAGTATTTCAGGAAAATAACTTAAATCTTGGACCAAATGTATGAAAATGTTTTATCTTGCTTTTAATGGGAGTTTGGTTGTCATTGGTGGTGGTTTGGGGGTTTGTTTTTGTGTTTTTTTTTTTTTGTGTTTGAAACACGATCTTGCTCTGTTGCCCTGGCTGGAGCCTCAGCCTAGTTCACTGCAACCTCAGATTCCTGGGCTCAAGTGATCATCCGGCCTCAAGAGTAGCTGAGACCACAGGTTCCTAGGACCACGGTTATTTTCTAATGAAGGTCAGGACCCATTAGCCTTTCCAGCCAGTGGTGACCATGTGCACGCATCTGTCCTGACTCCAGCATCGCAGAGACAGAATTCACACATTACTGGATTCATTAATTTAAAGTACACAATACATAAGTCTGAGTCCATCAGCGGGTAGCCACCCCAAGCTGATTTCAGTCCGGAGTCCCCCTTCTACACCCCCAAGACAAACAGGGCTCGGATGCGGCGACTGGTGGCATCCGTGGACTCAGCAGGCAATGGGCGTGTCCCGGAGGGCGAGGCGGTGCGCTCGCGCGTTTGCGGCCTAGGTGGGCGCAGGGGCGGAGCGGGGCCGGGGGCGGGGCGGGGCGGGGCCGGGGCGGGGGGCGCCGGTGGGCTTGCGCGGGGGGAGCGCCGGGGCGGGGGCGGCCGGGCGGCGCATGCGCGCTGCATTGTTTTGACTGAAAATGCCGTCGGTTTCGAAAGCTGCGGCGGCGGCGCTGAGCGGGTCCCCCCCGCAGACCGAGAAGCCGACCCACTACAGGTCAGTGCCCGCGCGGGGCCGCCGGGGTGCCGCGAGGGTGCGGAGGGCGGCTTCGCGCTTCCCAGTCCGCGCGCTCCCGCGACCTACCCCCGGCCTGCGAGGAGCCAAGCCGGGCCCCGGCGGTCCCTCCCGCCGCCCCC
The DNA here is from genome assembly GCA_963573935.1 of Arctocebus calabarensis. Classification (NCBI taxonomy): domain Eukaryota; kingdom Metazoa; phylum Chordata; class Mammalia; order Primates; family Lorisidae; genus Arctocebus; species Arctocebus calabarensis. The sequence goes on along the minus strand of CAUYON010008282.1, from coordinate 22,416 downwards.
GCCCCCGCCCCGGGCCTCGGCGTTAGCCTGAAATCCAGCTGCGGCCGCCTGAGGTCGGAGCGCGGCGCCCAGTGTCTGGGTGACGCTGGGCTTGGACCGGGCTCTGCGCCTGGCTCTGAGGTCGCTGTGCCACGCCTGAGGTTGGGGTGTTGCGTGCGTAGCTGGGATGGGGGGCGCGCCCGGGATCCGTCTGGCATCCGAGTGGGGCCACGCCTGGGGTCGGGCATCGTGACCTGGGGTCCAAGGAAGCGCCTAGGGTCAGGGCCGGGCCCCGGCTCGGAGGGCGCTCTAGGATTGAGGACTATGCCAGGGGTCGGGGCTCGTGTCCGGAGTGCGGGAAGCGCATGGGGCTCGGGAAGCGCGCCTAAGATTGGGGACCGTGCCTGGGGTGTGGGGGGACGCGTCTGAAGTCGGACCGTGCGCGGGGTAGTTTGGCGCTCTGGGATCAAGGATTTGGGTCTGGGGAAGCTCCTGGGAAGGCTGTGGGGACAGCTGGTGGGGGTTATCTGGACTGTGAGGGGGGGCATCGCGCCTGGGGCCCCGCTCCCGCCCTCCAGCCTCTGGGCCGCCCAGCGGTGGCATTCGAGGCGACCTGCAACGCTGTTTGTCTTTTTAGGTATCTAAAGGAGTTTAGGACAGAGCAGTGCTCCCTGTTTTTGCAGCACAAGTGCACCCAGCACAGGCCATTTACCTGTTTCCATTGGCATTTCCTAAATCAGCGTCGGCGCAGACCTCTCCGCAGGCGCGATGGTACCTTCAACTACAGCCCGGACGTGTACTGCTCCAAGTACGACGAGGCCACCGGCGTGTGCCCCGACGGCGACGAGTGAGTATCCAGGATGGGGTGGGCAGAGTGTGGACTCAGGGAAGGCCGCGGCACCCCCAGTTCTGCATGTGGCCTTGGCACGGACTCCCCAGGCTCCTTTCAGCACTTGTAGACTGGCCTGTATTTTCCCTGACAAGTGATTGGGGGGTGGGGTGGGGCACCGGGGAAATCCCTGTTTTTCTTTTTTTTTCAAGCTGTCACCCTGGATAGAGTGCTGTAGCACCACAGCTCACAGCAACCTCCAATTCCTGGGCTCAAGCGAGTCTCCTGCCTCCACCTCCCAAGTACCTGGGACTACAGGCGCTCACCACAACGCTAGGCCGTTTTTTTTGTTGTTGTTGCAGCCATCTTTGTTGTTTGGCAGACCCAGGCTGGATTCGATCCTGCCAGCTCAGGTGTACGTGGCTGGCACCTTAGCCTGTTGAGCCACAGGCGCCAAGCCGAAATCCCCGTTTTTAAGAGAGTTGGGGAAGGGTGTGTGTTTTAGGGATAACCCTTGTGTGTTTCAAACACATCTTGCACTGGTTCTCACTTTCGATTCTGACACAGTTCTCCAAATTCCCTGCATCAGAACTAGCCCTAGGGGTGAGGCTTTCAGGTGTAGGATCATTTTACTTAGAGAGCTTGTTGGAATACTGGTTTGCATTGTAGAATATGTCTGGAATGCTCCTTTCTTGATATTACATGTTTAATTTTTTTAAAAATTGATAGGAAAGTTATCCTATATGCAGACTCATTTGTGTAGCACTTTTAAAGCTTGAGAAATCAAGGTTCCTTTTTCTTTCTTTTTTTTTTTAAACAAGTTTCCTAATGGTGTCATGAACAGATGTCTTTATTTTGGAAAAACGTACAATGGGATAACGAGGAAAATAAGTCAGATTGTGTATCACGTGAGGAGTGGAAGGTGGCTTCAGGAGATTTTACTTTCTTCCTGTTGGCTGTTTGAGAGTTCTGAGGGTGGTGCATTCCTGCCTAGAGGTGAGGTGACATTTGCATTCATGAAGGCTCCTGACCCTTTGAAGGGGCCTCTCTGGGGCCCTCCCTATGGAAAACTGATTTACCTGCCAGACACACAGACCCATTTGAAGTCTGTTTCCTTTATTTTTAAAAAACTGCTTGGGCCAGGGAGTAAACTTCTGATCTGTAGTGATCATGTTTTATCAGCTTTAAAACACTTATTGAAAAGTTTTTAGTTGAATGCCAGATAGTTAAATAGTGTTGTTGTTGAGGCAGCTTGCTGACCAAACTGCTGGCCCATTTTGGTTTAGGATAGTGTTCAGCTTCCATGCAGGTCTAAGAATGCATTATTCAAATGCTTTTCAGCCACTCTTTTTTGCAAACACGTCTTTAGAAGACAGATATTTGTCTAGCTGAGTTCTGGGGGTCAGTCTCTGATTTCCCATGGCCAAACACATTGTCTCTCCAGACCAAGGGTCTTTTTTTTTGAGACAGAGTCTCACTATGTCGCTTTAGGTAGAGTGCTATGATATCACAGCTCACAGCAACCTCAAACTCTTGGGCTCAAGTGATTCTCTTGCCTCAGCCTCTGAAGTAACTGGGACTACAGGCGCCAGCCACAACACCCAGCTGTTTTTTTGTTGTAGTTGTCATTGTTCTTTGGCAGGCCTGGGCTGGGTTTGAACCCGACTGCTCAAGTGTACATGGCGCCCTAGCCCCTGAGCTACAGGTGCCAAGCCAGACCAAGGGTCTTGAGTCCAAAGTGAGGCTACTGCTGCCCAATGTTGGTTTGGGTAATCCATGGAGGTGTGAAGACCCAGCTTGTTTGAGTTTGGGGAACTAATTGGAAGTATTCATTGGTGATTTTTTTTTTTTTTTTTTACAGTTTTTCACCGGGGCTGGGTTTAAACCCACCTCCTCCGGCATATGGGGCTGGCGCCCTATTCCTTTGAGCCACAGGCGCTGCTCCTTATTGGTGATTTGTTTAATGCATATAAAGAAAGCATCTTTCAGTAGTGGTTTGGGGTTCCAGAGTTGGGATGTCCTGTGGCTGGGCATCAGGGTGGTTACCGGGATGAACACTTGTAAGTGCTCATTTAAAGCTGTACTTAAGGCTTGGCGCCTGTGGCTCAATGGGCTAAGGCGCCAGCCACGTACACCTGAGCTGGTGGGTTCGAATCCAGCCCGGGCCCTCCAAACAACAATGACGGCTGCAAACAAACAAACAAAAAAAATGGCTGGGCGTTGTGGCGGGCGCCTGTAGTCCCAGCTACTTGGGAGGCGGAGGCAAGAAACTTGCTTGAGCCCAGGAATTGGAGGTTGCTGTGAGCTGTGATGCCACGGCACTCTACCCAGGGTGACGACTTGAGGCTCTGTCTCAAAAAAAAATAAATAAATAAAAATAAAGCTGTACTTAAGTAGTAATTAGATGATAAGCAATTGTTTTAGTATGCAGTCTAAATGGCTCTTAGTTTATCTTTGAGAAATGTGGGATGAAGATGCTTGTTTGGTGTTTCATTTACACATAGTAAGAAAATCACACATACCACTCCTGGCACCAAAAAACAAAAAAAAAAGAAAAAAAGTAATATGTATCATTAAGATTTTGTTTGTAATTCTTATTGAGCCCATGGAGTGACTTGCTTCAGTCCTTTTAGGAAGCGTTTGCCAGGGTGTCTCCCTTGGGACTGCCTCCTTAGTAATTACCACTTGAGAGAGACTCCCCATCACTGCACAAAGAGAATAGCCAGGGTTTGTCCCATTGAATTACATACTCTGGTTCATGCAGGGTTGCCATGGAGTTTGTAAATAGATAATACCATCTTTCAGAGCAAGGACAGGGCCTTTCCCTGTATTTCAGTTCACTAGTTCTTGAAATTTCTATTTTGGGCCTATGTACTACCAACCTATTATTTTAAAACGTGAATATGTGCCAAAGAGCAAAGATCCTTTAGTCAGTGCCAGGCAAAACTGCTATCATTGCTGTTGGCATGAGCAAGAGGTAGCCTGGGGCTGAGTCGTAGATATGAAGGGGGCTGGGACCCTCCTCTGGCCTTGCTCCCTCTGTGCCCATTGCTGTTGCCCGTCTCAATGTCATCTCGCTCCTGTGGTAACCCCCATCACCATTCCCTGCTGTCATCCCCTTTTCCCTTGCACCCCTCGCTGTCAGCCCTCTCTCTCCTAATGCCCCCGAGGTCACTTATCAGTGTTTTCCCCCCAGCTCCCTGATAGGCACCCCTGCAATCTCCCCTTTCCTTGGTGGGCGGTCACCCGCGCTGTCACAGCTCTTTGCACCAGCAGCCTGGGGCCTGCGGGTCCCTCTGTGCCCCGCCCCCTCATGATGTGCCCTTTGTTCTGGAGGGCACGCCCCTTCCGCGGTGCGGGTCACGATTGGCTGCCCCGGTCACGTGCTCCGGGCCCTGCCCTCGTGGGAACCGGCGGAGGCTCGGTCGACCGCGTGGGCTGCAGACTTGGGCGTTCGCGGGTGGCAGCGTGGGGGCGAGGCCAGGCCAGTGTTCCCGCCTCGCGCCTCCAGTGCAGGTGCCTGGGGGCAGCAAGCAGGCGCAGAGGTGCAGGGGGTCCCGGGGTGCAGGGTCCACCCTGGAGGGGCAGACTCTGGCACAGAGTGGACGGTCAAGGCGGCCTGAGTCTTCACATCTGCCCCCAGGTGTGGTTGACAACTCCAACTTACGCAAGAGCACGTGTCCAGCTTTTGGTGAATGGTCAGGTGTTTCGTTTTTTTAAACAGATGTCTGTTCTGATAAATAAGAAAAAAAAGGTCTTCTGGAATGGCGGGGCTGTTCCAAGGCCGTTTTCATTGGGAAAAAAATCCAGTTCCAGTGATCCCTAACTATGTCGTTAGGAAGTCTTCTCTGTTAATCCTCCCTGTCTTATACAGACTGCCCCTGGGGGTATGGCCCTTCAGCGCCTTAGGTTTCTCAGTGGAAAATGGAGTCCCCCGTAAACGTGGCATAGACACCTAGGCTACCACCTACAACAGCTTTGTCCTTTGCTGGACTGCTCGCTGTCCCTGCTGGAAGGCCTGACACTTGTGGCTGCTCTGCCCTGGGTGGAGGGTGTGTGACTTCCTGGGCTCTTCACGGGGTATTCCCAGTTGCTTGTAGGGGCACATGTGAAACTCCTAAGCACTTGGTTCTAAGTAAACTTTCTATTGTTGCTTATGTCTCACATGTCTGAAGTCTGAGACTTCCACGGAAAGAGTCTCTTGCAGTGTTTACTTTTTTAAAAAGTTGATGTCTTAGGACCTAGGACTTGGGTGAAAGTTCCACTTGGCTTCAGGGGCTCAAGTGCCCCCGTCAGAGGAGGGCTGGGGAGAGAAAACGTCACTTTAGGGGTTTTTCACATTTGTCTGCATGCCTACAGATCCCAGCTCAGTCACCTGGTTGTAATTTCACTAAGCTGGGTAATTTGAAACTAGCAAAAATCATGTCTTCCAGCCTCACTCTTAAAAATTGAGGTTCCAGGCCTGCCCTGGGCGGTCCCCTCACCCCTAACACCCAAACAAAGTTTTCTCACTAGATCAGATAAAACAAAAGCTTATCACCACCCATAGGGGAGTGTTGGGTGTCCATTCCCTCCCAACACCCCTCTTAGGGAGTATACATAGCCAACGTCTACCCAGTGTCCTGCCCATTGGTCCCCCCCCTACCCATTTTCCATGCCATTCTGTACTTCTGTTGTTTGTGTTCTTTGCTCTGGAGCTCCCCATCTGAGCCTGAGTCCTTAAAACCTGGGAGGCTGTCCCATTGGCCCAGCAGTATTGCTAAGGGTCTGGGTCTGGTGGAACCCTCTTCTCAGAGGTGAGAGTTGCCTGAGTGAGGGAGCAGTTCCCCTGGACTCCTGGAGAGTGGGCAGGAGATTCCCTAGTGGGGTTCCTTGCTTCCTCTCCTGCTGATTTTGGTGGTTGCAGGGCGCGGGAGCATCACCATGGAGCTGTGTACAGCAGTGTTTTAATCACACTGTCCTGGTTGCTGATTGTTTTGCATGGATTTGAGAATTACCAGGGTCACCTTTACCCCTGGGGGATCCCTAGTTGTCCAGGGAGCAGGAAGCTGTGAGGTTTTCTTTTGGGTATCCTTTCTTACTGTGTATGTGTCCGTAAGGTCAAGGCATTTTTTTTCCCCTTTAAACCTTCTCTATGTCTTAAGGTCAGGCCAAGCTTTGCAGTTGTGTGATAAGCAGGAAGTGGTAGCCCTGAGTGAAAGGGCTGTGCCAGGTGGTGCTTCTGCACTGGAGAGAGGGAGGGGGCAGACCATGATGACGGTCCCAGGTCATGGAGAGAAGGCCAGATGACGCTCATCTAAGAGGACCCTGAGGGAACACATACAAGTTTAGATTCAAAATCAGGGAGAAGGGGAGGGTTGTGGACTGCAGTCGCTTCTGCGATTGCCGGTGTGCACTAGCCTGGCTGGCACCCTGCAGCATCTGGGCCCTTCAGTGAGGCTTTGGAGCCCTTTGGCTGCCTTGCTGCCCTGTGCGGAGGGTGTACTGAGGACAGAGCTTCATAGACCTCTTCCGCTAGTGTTCTACCCTCCCCAACCTTTGGGCTGACCCTACAGTAGAATACATAAGTATTTCTGAAGATAGAAACCATTTTTGTAAAATGTCAGTTTTCCTCTTAGCTTAATTTAGTTTTGCTTTTTTATTGTAGTCAAATATACATAACAAAATTTACCATTATCACCATTTTTAAGTGTACAACTCACTGGCATTAAGTACATTCATGTTGTGTAGCCATTGCCACCATCCCTCTCCAGAACTTTTCATCTTTCCAAACTGAAGCTCTGTCCCCATTAAACACTAGCTGCCTCCTTCCATAATTTTTTTCTTTTTGAGACAGGGTCTCACTCTGTCACACACTCCCCCCCCCACCCCCAAATTTGGAGTGCAGTGGCCTCACCTGGAACTCCTGGGCTCAACTTATTCTCCTGCTTCAACCTCTCAAAGTGCTGAGATTACACTAGTGAGCCACTATACCCGGCCTCCTTTCATAATTTTTTTTTTTTTTTTTGAGATAGAGTCTCACTCTGTTGCCCAGGCTAGAGTACCTCTTGCCTCAGCATCTCTAGCAGCTGGGACTACAGGCGCCTGCCACAACCAACGCCTGGCTATTTTTTTGTTGCAGTCGTCATTGTTGTTTAGCTGGCTCGGGCTGGGTTTGAACCCACCAGCTTCGGTGCATGTGGCTGGCACTGTAATCACTGTGCTGCAGGCGTGAAGCCTAATTTGTCTATTTTTAGTAGAGATGGGGGCTCACTCTTGCTCAGGCTGGTCTCTAACTCCTGAGCTTAAGCTGTCCTTCCAGCTTGGGCTCCCAGAGTGCTAGGATTATAGGTGTGAGCCGCCATGTCCAGCTTTGTCTGTATGATTTAGTTCAGTGGCATTCATTACATTCACAGTGTTATACAACCATCACTATCTGTTTCCAAAGTTTTTCTATCATTCAAAAACAGAAGCTCTGTGCCAATTAAATCACAGCTCTGCATTCCCTACCCCTCCAGCCCCTGGTAACTTGTGATCTACTGTGAGTACCTTGTGAAAGTGAAATTATATATTATTTGTCTTTTTGTGTCTGGCTTCTACTCAGTGTTGTCTGGTTCACACATGTTGGAGTTTGTGTGTGCCAGCATTCACTTCCCTTTTAAGACTGAATAATAGTCCATCATACAGCTGGGCACAGTGCTCCTGTCTGTAGTCTCAGTATTTTGGGAGGCTGAGGCAGGAGGATCACTTGAGCCCAGGAATTTCAGGTTGCTATGAGTTGTGATGACAACACCTTGGTACTCTAGCCTGGGCGACAGAGTGAGACCCTATCTCAAAGGAGAAAAAATAAAGGTTGGGCGCGATGGCTCATGCCTGTAATTCTAGCACTCTGGGAGGCCAAGGTGGGGGGAATAGCCTGAGCTCACCAGTTTAAGACCAGCCTAAGCCAGAGTGAGACCTTGTCTTTCTTTTTTTTTTTTTTTTTGAGACAGAGCCTCAAGATGTCACCCTGGGTAGAGTGCCCTGGTGTCACACACCTCACAGCAACCTCCAATTCCTGGGTTCAAGCCAGTCTTCTGCCTCTGCCCTCTCAAGTAGCTGGAACTACAGGCACCCGCCACAATGCCCGGCCTCTTTTTGGTTGCAGCTGTCATTGTTTGGCGGGCCCGGGCTAGATTCGAACCCCGATAACTCAGGTGTATGTGACTGGCGCCTTAGCCCGTTGAGCCACAGGCACCAAGCCGACCTTGTCTCTTGAAAAAAAAAAAAAAATAGCTGGGCGTTGTGGCGGGCACCTGTAGTCCCAGCTACTTGGGAGACTGAGGCAAGAGAATCACTTGAGCCTAAGAGTTGGAGGTTGCTGTGAGCTGTGACACCACTGCACCCTACCCAGGGTGAGAAAGTGAGACTTTGTCTCAAAAAAAAAAAAAAAAAGCCATATAGTGGCACACATCTGTGATCCCATTTGCTCAGGAGTATGAGGCAGGAGGATCACTTGAGCCCTGGAGTTGCAAGTTGCTGTGAGGTGTGACCACACCACTGCACCTGCATCAGCAGCAGAGTGAGGCCTCATTGCCAACAGCAGCAGCAGAGAAAGATCCACTGTGTGGCTAGACCACATTTTTGTTTATCCCTTCATTTGTGATGGATGCTTGGGTTGTTGATTTTTTTCATGCATAGCGTCTTCCTGTGCTGTCCAGGCTGGCCTCAAACTCCTGGGTTCAAGTGCTCTACCTCAGCCTCCTTGGTAGCTGGGACACTGGGTGGTTCCCACTTAGTGGCTCTCATGAATAACGCTGCTTTGAACACAGTGTGCAGTATCTGTTCCATACCTACCCTCAGTTCTTTTGGAAACATGCTTAGCAGTGGAATCGCTGGGCCCCACAATGGTGCTTCTGGTTTACTTGGTCTTGACTGGCCCCTGGGCAGCCCTGGGGACCAGCAGGTTCTCTGTCTTGTCTCTACGCTCACCCCAGGGCTGGCACCTCACAGGTGCTCAGGAGAGTCCGTGTCTAGCTCTGAACTCTGAGTCTCCCTTTCCTGATCTTACAGGAGGGGGTTTGAACTACCCGATGTCTCTGTCGGCTTCGATGCCTGGCAGGTAATCCCCACACCCAGGGCCACAGCATGGGCCTTCCATGATGTTCGCCAACTGGAGGAGAAGGTCTTTATCTTTGAATATGGGGGCTTGTGCCAGTGGGCCCCCTGCCTTTCTCTGTCTTGCCCCTTGGGCCACTCCAGGTGGTCCTATCACTAGCCTGGGCCTTGGCCTTGTGGGTGACTTAGGACCCTTTGGTGTCCTTTCCTGCTCTGGTACTGACCGGCACCTTGCACATCATCTCTGTTGCTGCTGCACCCGGTACTGTGCGCTCTCCTCTACCCCTTACCCCTTTCCTACTCCAGGAGACACCTGTGACACTCCTGGGAATGTGTAGCTCTAGGCCCGTGTGGCCCTGTGACATGTGCCCCTGCCCAGTGGGGCTTCCCCTCCTGACCCATTTCCCGTGTGGTCCTCTGGCTGTGCCCAGGGCCCTGTGTTTCACCCCAGGCTCCTTCCCTCCCTGTTGTCTGTCAGGATCTCTGCAAGTTCCATGATGCTGACTAGAGAGGTCCCCGTCCTGGCTCTGATGATCACTTGTCAGGAGAATGATGCAGCCTATGCAAGGGGGAATGCAGGGGAATGAACTTTATTTTTTTTATACAAGTTTTAAAAGTTTATTCAAAAAATTAGGAAGGATGGTTTTCTGGGAAATGCAGTGTTGTGCTTTCCTTTTGTGTTTAACAGAGAGATTTGTGGGTGGTTTGGGTGCCTTGTGGGGGGGGCAAATCAGGGGACAGATGCTGTGTTCAAAGATGTCATCGTTCCCATGAGACCAGACATCTGGAGGAGGAAGACAGAGCCGGCTGTTGTCCAAGTGCTGGGGGCTGCGGGGGCGCCCAGGCTGTCTCCAGGTGTGTGGGGACCTGCTGCAGTGCTTGTCCTCTGCCCCCAGGTGCCCCTGCCTACACCGCACGGCTGGGGACACCGAGCGCAAGTACCACCTGCGCTACTACAAGACAGGCACCTGCATCCATGAGACCGACGCTCGCGGCCACTGCGTAAAGAACGGGCTGCACTGTGCCTTTGCGCACGGCCCCCTGGACCTGCGGCCTCCCGTGTGCGACATCAGGTGAGTGGCCATCCGGGACGGGTGCACGGGAGCTAGCTTTCCCCTGCGTCTCCAGCTCTGGGTCTTGATTTTATTATATTTCTGATGACAAAAGACCCTGCTCCTTTAGTGTTGTGTGGCAGCTCCTTAGGGCTGAGGTGGGGGTGGGTGGGCCAGTGTCCCGGTGTGACAGGAAAGGGGATCCTTTCTAAACAGTGTTCAGCTCTCCGTCATTGGTGCATGGATCAGGACTGTTGGGACAGGACAGGGCGTGCCCGTTGCCCGTGGAGGCTCTGTCCTGACCCTGCAGACAGAGGCATCATCTCTGGTGACACAAGGCTGCTGCATGGGGGACAGTCGTTGATCCTGTGTTCCTGCGACTTTCCCTCACCTCTCAGGGGCTTGGGCCGCGCAGGGCTGTAACTGTTGTGTGTTTGGTCACAGGGAGCTGCAGGCCCAGGAAGCCTTGCAGAACGGCCAGCTCGGTGGTGGGGACGGTGTCCCTGATCTGCAGCCTGGGGTCTTGGCCAGCCAGGCCATGATTGAGAAGCTCCTGGGTGAGGACCCTCGGTGGCAAGGTAACCCCGCGGCTGCCACAGAGGGTGGGCAGGGGGAGCCGTGGTCACTTGTCCTTAGACTAAAAGGTGATCACATGGAAGTCTGAGGCTTATTCGGCTAGAACTCAGGGGCTGGTGGCTGAGCGGGACTTGAGCCCAGGTGTCCTGCCCCTGACTCTGCCCTGAGCCTTTTTTTTTTTTTTTTTGGAGACAGAGTCTCAAGCTGTTGCCCTGGGTGAGTGCCATGGTGTCACAGCTCACAGCAACCTCCAACTCTTAGGCTTAAGTGATTGTCTTGCCTCAGTCTCCCAAGTAGCTGGGACTACAGGCTCCTGCCACAATGCCCGGCTACTCTTTTGTTGTAGTTGTCATTGTTGGTTTAGCTGGCTGGGGCTGGGTTTGAACCCACCACCCTCAGTGTATGTGGCTGGCGCCCTGCTGACTGAGCTGCGGGCACTGCCAGCCCTGAGCCTTTTTGTCAGCTGGATTCTCAGTGGAGTCAGCTCTTCCCTGACTGCTGGGCTTGGGGACAGCACAGCTCTTATGGGAACTTTTGGGGCATTCTGACTTGAGGCTGGGCCAGTGTCCCCTGCTCATATGCCCTGTGGCACCTGGGGTTCCCCTCACCCCAGAGCTGTGCTCTGCAGGTGGTTTCCAGGAGCCTTCAGACCCACAGTGAAAGGCTTCAAGGTTTTTCTTTTTATTACAGTAGGATACGCACAACATAATTACCCATCTTAGTGTGTGCATTTCAGGGGCAATTAGCACATTTAGTCTGTGTAGCCCACATCCCGTCTGGTCCCAGAACATTTCCTCACTCGGGCGGAAACCCCCTATCTCCCCCTCCACACTCACCTGTTCCCTACCTGTGTGGGTCCACCTGTCCCAGGCATGTCATTTGGGCAAGAGAGTTTCTGTGCATCTCCACAGCTTGCTTGCTGAGTATGTTCGTGAGCACGAACATCCTTTTCTCTGCTCACTGAGGAATTGAGCTGTGCTGGGGCTGTGGGCCCAGGGATTGACTGATAAAGGCAAATTTGGGAACTTTTCCTGGTTCTCCTCCCACCGTGGCTTCTTCTTTGCCCCCCCACATGATGCTGGACATAGCCACCCTAGCTGATGCCCTGGGTGTCAGCTGGGCAGTGCAGTGAGCCTCAGGGTCATTCAGGGTGTGGAGGAGGCTGCAGGGACACAGACTATCCCCAGGGCCCTTCCACATTCTAGGAAGAGGACGCAGAGATTCACTGCTCTGGGCAGAGTCTCACTTTGTTGCCCTCAGTAGAGGACCATGGCATCATAGCTCACAGCAACCTCGAGCTCTTGGATTTGAGTAATCCTCCTGCCTCACTCTCTTGAGTAGCTGGGACTACAGGCACCCACCACAATGCCTGGCTGACCGACTTCTGTTTTCTTAAGATCAGCTTTTTTCTTTTTTTTAATTTATTGTTGGGAATTCATTGAGGGTACAAGAAGCTAGGTTACACTGATTGCATTTGTTAGGTAAAGACCCTCTTACAATCGTGTCTTGCCCCCAAAAGGTGTGGCACACACCAAAAATCAGCTTTTTTCGTCCTCATGCTGTGCTGTGTGGTTAGTATATTTTGTTATTAATAAGTTATTTGAAATTGGATTCACTGTGGACAGCGGTATTGTAATGTTGAGTTTCAGCTTGGAAGTGGCCTGCATGCCATGTCGTCTGCTCCTAGTGGGACTTGGGGTTCGTGCTCCTCAGTTACCAGTTACCTGGTCCTCACCCACTGTTCAGCTCCACAGAGCAGTGAAATTACAGGCAACACATAAGTAAATAAGGCACAGATTATTAACCATTCCAAGAAAGGACATAACTTTTATCAATCTTCACTCACTGATGATTGCTTTTAAAAGGCTCAGTTTTATGTGGATTTTCAGGTAAAAATTGTATTATAAAGTTAACCATTTTGTTCATTTATTTGTTGTTGTTATTATTATTATTATTTTTTTTTGAGACAGAGCCTCAAGCTGTCACCCTGGATAGAGTGCTGTGGCATCACAGCTCACAGCAACCTCCAATTCCTGGGCTCAAGCGAGTCTCTTGCCTCCGCCTCCCAAGTAACTGGGACTACAAGCGCCTGCCACGATATCCGGCCATTTTTTATTTGCAGCTATCATTGTTGTTTGGCAGACCCGGGCTGGATTTGAACCTGCCAGCTCAAGTGTATGTGGCTGGTGCCTTATTAGCCCATTGAGCCACAGGCACCAAGCTTATTTATTTATTATTTTTAAGAGAGAATCTCACTCCGTTGCCTTGGGTAGACTGCCGTGGCATCATGGCTTACAGCAACCCTCAATCTCCTGGGTCTAAGAAATCCTCTTGCCTCAGTCTCCTGAGTAGCCACAATGCCCAGCTAGTTTCTTTTTTCGTTTTTATAGAAATGGGGTCTTGCTCTTGCTCAGTATGGAAGTTAACCATTTAAAAAAATAGACTTTATCTGGTGGCACCTGTAGCTTAAAGGAGTCGGGTGGCAAACTACAAAAAAAAAAAAAAAAATAGACTTTAACTGCACCTTGGTGGCGCATTTTGCTATAACCAGTGAACCTACACTCATGAAAGTTACCGCCCAAAATCTGTAGTTTACATTAGCGTTAAAAATTAACCACTTTAGGCTCGGTGCCTGTGGCTCAACGGACTAAGGTGCCAGCCATGTACACTTGAGCTGGCGGGTTCAAATCCAGCCTGAGCCCACCAAACAACAATGGTGGCTGCAACCAAAAAATGGCCGGGCGTTGTGGCGGGCGCCTGTAGTCCCAGCTATTTGGGAGGCAGAGGCAGGAGACTCGCTTGCGCCCAGGAATTGGAGGTTGCTGTGAGCTGTGATGCCACGGCACTCTGTCCAGGGTGATAGCTTGAGGCTCTGTCTCAAAAAAAAATTAACCACTTTAGGCTGAGCCCGTGGCTAGGTGGGTGGGGCGCCGGCCACATACACCAAGGGTGGCGGGTTCAAACCCAGCCCCGGCCAGGTAAGACAACAATGACAACTGCAACAACAACAAAAATAGCCAGGCATTGTGGCAGGCACCTGGAATCCCAGCTACTTGGGAGGCTGAGGCAAGAGAATCGCTTAAGCCCAAGAGTTTGAGATTGGTATGAGCTGTGATGCCACTCTACCGAGGGTGACAAAGTGAGACTCTGTCTCAGAAAAAAAAAATTTACCACTTTAAAGTGTACATTTCAGTGGTTTTATTAGTATATTCAAAAAGTCGTACAACCATCATCTCAAGTTAGAAAACATTTTTATCATTCCAAAGAAAACAGAAGTTGTCTAGGCACAGACAACTAATCCCAGCACTCAGGGAGACCTCAGCAGGACGATCAGTTGAGGCCAGAAGTTTGAGACCAGCCTGAGCAAGAGCGAGACCTTGTTTCTAAAAACAACAGAAAAACAAACCCCGTACCCCATATCAGGGCCTCCCGGCCTGTTCCAGCCCCTGTTCCGGATATTTCAAATGAACAAGATCATACAGTGCATGGCCTTTGCTTCTGTCACGGAGCCTAAGAGCTCTAGGCTCCTCTAGGCCAAGGGCATGCGTCCCTCCAACTGAGGTCTACCGCTTGTCCCCTCCATCGGGAAGGGCTGGGGCTGCTGTGCGTGCTGCCAGAGCACATGTGCACAAGCCTGTGTGGGGGCCTGGTTTCCAGATGCCAACTTCGTGCTGGGCAGCTACAAGACCGAGCAGTGCCCGAAGCCGCCGCGCCTGTGTCGCCAGGGCTACGCATGCCCACACTTCCACAGCAGCAGGGACCGGCGGCGGAACCCCCGCAGGTTCCAGTACAGGTGAGCCCAGTCACCAGTGTCACCTGGGAGGTCATGGAGGTTCCTGGGGCAGGCGCTCACTCTACTGGCCTGGTCTTGCGGCCCTGCTCCTCCTGTACCCTGGGGGCACTAGCCCCTGCCAAGCTGCCTGGAGCCTCTCTGGAGGGGGTATCTTGTCCGGTGCTACCCTTGCCCTGGGAGTTGTCAGACAGGAGCTGCCCTGTCCTCACCTCAGGAAAGCAAGGTGTCTGGAAGGGTAGCCGGTTGTTGGAAGCAGATGAAGTCCCAGGGGTAGGCCCCTCCTCCACCACGTGACCCCTCTAGGTACCTCTTGTCAGGTACCTAGAGAGCCCTGGGCCTAGCCAGAGTCCTCTGTCACCCACTCCCACCTACCTCTGACTGTGATACTTCCCAGGCTGTGAGGACATGTGACCACTGAATTCAGCATGGGTGTTGGAGCACTTGTGGCTTTCTTGGGATCTGGGATTGACTCTGCCTTCAGAGCCCACGGGGTCCTCAGCTGAGAATCCTAAGCTGCAAGCCCTTGCGTCTCTGGGGTGACTTGGCACCCTCCCACCTGACTGTGCCCAGGGTTTGGGTCGGCCCTCACTTTCTCCAGCCTCCTGGCCATTTTCTGTGTTCACTTTCTCTCTGGGCAAAGTAGCATGCTCTCCTCTCTCCAGTAATCCCACTGCCTCGGTGGCTGAGCAGCATCCTGGGGGCAGAGAAGATGTGTTGTTTGTTCCTGACATTCATTGTTCTTTCTCTGCACTTTCAAAGCTGAGGGACTTGAAGTACAGAACAGAAAACTGAAAGCTGCCAGCAGACTCTAGATGAAGTGAATTTGTTGCATAACAAAGGGATAGAAGATGATGTTTAAAAAAGTGTTCTCTCTCACAGGTGCTAGTTTCTTCTATGAATCCAAAAAGTTACAGTAAAGGTGCCAGTAAAGGTGCCAGAAAGCACGTGAAAAATAGAGGATAGTTTTGAAAATTTGGGTTAGGATTTTCGAATCCCGGATCGAAAGTCTCCAGTTCTGTTTCACTACTGCCTGTGAGGAAAGGGAGGCCCTGCGGCTGCCCAGCGGGGCCTGGCCTTGGCACCTGTGGCCCTCAGGAGACTCAGCTGCCTAGCACGGTGCTGTCCACATCGGCGAGTGGCTCTGACTCATTTGTGGGCAAGGGGTTCACGGCTGTTAACCTGCTTCCTGGTGTTAAGACAGTCAGGAGCCTGTTTTGTCCACCCTCACTGAGCAGGGACAGGTCACCAGGGTGCCTGCGGATGTGTCCTTGAGTGACCCAACACGCGTCCTTCTCCCTAGGTCCACACCCTGCCCCAGTGTGAAGCATGGGGATGAGTGGGGGGAGCCCTCTCGCTGTGATGGTGGCGACAGCTGTCAGTACTGCCATTCCCGCACAGAGCAGCAGTTCCACCCTGAGGTATGTCCCTGCCTGATGGGGCCTGGGGTCCCTAAGACATCCTCAGGTTCAGTGATTCATAGAAGGACTCACAGGACTCAGAAAAGCTGTTGGGGCCAGGTGCGGTAGCTCACGCCTATAATCCTAGCACTCTGGGAGGCTGAAGCAGATGGATTGCCTGAGCTTGTGAGTTCAAATCCAGCCTGAGCCAGAGTGAGATCTCATCTCTAAAAATAGCTGGGCATTGGGGCGGGCGCCCAAAGTCCTATCTATTCGGGAGGCTGAGGCAAGAGAATCGCTTAAGCCCAAGAGTTGGAGGTTGCTGTGAGCTGTGATGCCATGGCACTCTACTGAGGGTGACAAAGTGGGACTTTGTCTCAAAAAAAAAAAAAAGCCACGGTTCCCAGTAGCACAGTAGGCCTCGTCACATCTGGGGAGACCAGGCACCTTTCCCCTGCTCCCCTGGGCGGAATGGAGGGTGTGCCCCATTTTCCCTGAGCAATGTGTGACAGCATGTGAACATTTGCTAACCAAGGACCTCCCCGGTGCCTTGGTGTCCAGCCCTTTCATTTGGGTTCGGTCATGTAGGTCTGTCTGGCCGCCCAGCAGCTGGCCCAGGTCTCAGCACAGCTCATGTGAGGCGAGCTATTGCACCTGGCCCTGCCCCCCTCATGGACAGAGACATCTCACTGGGCCACGTATTCTAGTACCTTCGAGGTCATCCCAGGGCTGGACCAATGCCTGTACTTCTTCAGAACGTGCAGGATGTGGACAGCCCAAGGCTGCTGAGTCCCCACTTTGCTGCACAGTTGCTAAACAGAGCACACTTAGATTTGTGTTAAAGTCTCTGTGTTCCCAGTTCTCAGGAGAAGAGGAGGAAGTAGGCTGATCACTTGAACCCAGGAGTTGGAGGGTACAGTGAGCTGAGATTGTGCCACTGCACTCCAGCTTAGGTATCAGAGTGAGACCTTGGGTCAAGAAAACAAGAACAATAAAAAAAAAATGAGCTTCTTCAGGGCCCCCAAAATGCCAGGAAAGCTGTGGGGACCAGGAGCCATGGAGGGTGGAAGCCAGGCTGGAGGTCGAGAGGAGGTCAGGTGCACACATGGGCCCAGAAGGGCACCATCCCCACGACTTTCCGTGAGCACGAGGGATCAGGAGGAGGAGTGGGTTGGCATCTGGGTCAGGCCCACAGGCTGGACTGCCCCTTTCTGATTCCTAAGTATTGTTGACCTGCAGAGCATCTGTCACCCTAGTGAGGTGGCAGTGCATCTGTCATGGAGGTGCATATGTCCGTTTAGCAGGCATTTCTAAAGCACCTTCTGTATACTAGACATGGAATCAGGTGCATGTTTCAGAACATGTCAGTGAGGGAAATGGCTCTGTGTGTGACTACACAGACGGTTGCCAAAGGAGTAGCCTCATGTGTGTACTTGTTCCTGGCGTGCTTCTCTGAGAGGAGGGCTTGGGGACTGAGGGAACATAGGAGGGGCAGCGTCCACACTGTTAGGATTTGGAGCTTTGCCACTGGGGTCATAGCAGGGCTGGCTCAGGGAAGCCACAGAAACCCAGTTCAGTCCAATCTATTTTGTTCCATTTCTGTTTCCCAGATCTACAAATCTACAAAATGCAACGACATGCGCCAGACTGGGTACTGCCCTCGAGGTCCCTTCTGTGCATTTGCACATGTCGAAAGTGAGTAATTGACCTCCTGACATAATTTGGTCTCAGCTGCCATGTGTAGCCCAATGGGGTTCTCGCTGGAGCTTCCATCTGTCCAGAGCAGACACGGAGGACAGGAAGAGGGGTGGGAGCTCATTATTTTGTGGGGTGCTGGGAGCACCCTGACGGACCTGCTTGGGCCATGGTGAAATGGTGCCTTGTGAGGCTAAGCCCCCAGGCCGAAGCCCACCCTGCCCTTCATACTTGTCGTGGGCCTGGGCTGTCCAAAGCCCAAGGGAGGCTTGCCTTGAGGGCTGCCAGAGCCCTGAGCAGGGGGCAGCCTCATCCTTCTGCCTCACAGCTGCTCACTGGAACCTTGCACTATGCACTTGGCTTGGAAGACACCCGAGACCCTAAGAGTGAGATGTGGTCATCCAGTCCCCAGAAACGCCCTACGTTTTGTCAAGCCTCGTGCTTACTGTCCACACAGTGAGGGCTTAGCTCTGGTGACCGTGCGGGCTCATAGTAAGTTCCCAAAGGCAGAAACTAGCCACCTGGGGACTGTGTGAGGTCACAGCCTTTTCTCAGCCTCCCAAAGATGTCTTCTTCACAGCTGTAGAGATGTTCCAGGTTTTGTGAGTGTATTTGCAAACTCAGATTTTCCTTTGGAGTTTGTATTTTATGGGAAGTGCAGCTACCCTTGTTCACACTTTTAAGCTTTTGGG
Organism: Arctocebus calabarensis; assembly: GCA_963573935.1. NCBI lineage: Eukaryota > Metazoa > Chordata > Mammalia > Primates > Lorisidae > Arctocebus > Arctocebus calabarensis. The sequence goes on along the minus strand of CAUYON010008282.1, from coordinate 4,327 downwards.
TGATGAAACCGCTAGGGACTTGAATCTAAAGACCTCGAATGTCCCGTTGCTCCAGACAGTTAGTGTCAATGCTCCAGCTCCTCCTGGCCACCTGCTGACCAGACCAGCGTGCCCTCTCAGTCCCTACTGGGGGTGGCTGTGGTGCCAGCAGCATCCCTCCAGCTTTGCCCCCCTTTCTTGGCAGAGGGCCTCGGAACCTCCAGCGACTGGGGCAGCCGTGATCTCAGCTCCACCAACAGCACCTCAGCCAACAGCGGCCAACCCGGAAATGTAAGTGCACGGCGTTCCCAGGAGAATGCCCAGTGTCATCTGGTGTATGACTGTTAAGGATGCAGATGGCGGTGATCTCTGGGTGCTGTGCTTGAAGGCCACCTGCTTGTGGAGTTGGTGGCACTTTTCTAGAAGAGTCTAGGAAAATTCCAGCCTTGTCCTTGCTGGGTCTGAGCAGGTGAGCTGCACAGCCTTGCCGTTGCATCCACACGTGGCCATGAGAGGTCACTGGCAGGTATTCTCGACCCAGTGGGACAGTGAGGCTCCTGTGGTGGGGTCGCTCGGCTGCAGGTCGAGTGAGTCAGCTGTTTTCTGCGTTCCTTCTGTCCTTGTTAAGCCAAGTCCTGAACACTCAGCATCCTGAGCACACGATGTGCTTAAGGAAGGACTCACAGCTGCGCCAGGGTGCTTGGGCTTCACCTGCACAGTGTGTGCACGTCTGTATCTGCTTTGGGGGAGGATTTCTTCTTTTGTTTGAGAACAAAGTCTCATTCGTTCGTCCTGGGTAGAGTGCCATGGCCTCATAGCTCACAGCAACTTCAAATTCCTGGGCTCAAATGATCCTCCTGCCTTAGCCTCTTGAGTAGCTGGGACTATAGGCGCCACTACAATGTCCAGCTAGATTTTCAATTTTTAGTAGAGACGGGATCTCGAATTCCTGAGCTCAAGGGATCCTCCCACCTTGGCCTCGCAGAGAGTGAGCCACCGCACTCGGCCACATGGAGGATTTCTGATCCTAAGGCCAGATCCAGAATCCTAAGGACAGGAAAGGCTGCCAAGCGAGGTCTGCCCTGCTTGGTTCGTGCACAAGGTGGGGTCCAGAGTGGTTCCTGTCATCCCTCAGCCCTTGACCATGAAACCCCCTGGCTCCCATGTGTTCCTTAGTCAAGGCTGTTCTGTGCCGAGTCACGTACACGCCACAGCAGGGATCTGGTCAGGCTCCTTTCAGGAGGATGAGGAGCTTCTGGGCCAGAGGCTTCTGCTGGGTACTTGGTAGGTGTGGGTGGCCTTCCCTCACATCCCCCAGGGTTCTCCGTGTCCCCCTGGGACTGTGGCAGTAGGGGACCCTCAGGGCCCTGTGCTCCTGCCCTGCACGCTGGGGTCTGGAGGAATGGACCTGTCTGTCTGGCATGCGCTGACACGGAGAGATGAAGTTGCTGTTTGCCTTTTTCTCTTTTCTACCTAGAAAAACATCATACCCTGTGTTGTAGCTGGCTGCTCGAGTAGACCTCTGCAATGGTGATGGAGTGGTGGGGACAGGATTGTAACTGATACTCAAAAATTAAGTAACAGTTTTTTTTCTAAGGACTGGTTGAGTTAGATTGACACGTCCTCAGGATTTGTGTAGTAAAGCTGGACTGTCCAGGGGGTACACCTGGTGTGATTGTGCTGTTAGAGAGGCCAATGGGTCTGGTTGTATGGGGCTCAACTCTACCCGCAGCAGGTGCCAGAAGTCTCAGGAAGTCTCTCCACCCAAGCCCAGGATGTGGGGTGTGCATACTGTCGTATTGGGGGAGGAGGCTTCTCATTCACTGATATTTTTTCTTCTCCTCTACTCCCGAGGATTTTCAATTGTAACTGTTGATTATAAATTCAAATTCTTCACTCGAGCCCGGAGCGCCTCCATGGCTGCTTTATTTCTCAGAGTGAGTCCAGGTGAAGGCTGGAGTTGGACACCCCCTGACTCACTCCTGCCATGCCGAGGCATGGACACCTGAGTCTTACCCATAGGGTCCTGGCCTCAAGTCCCTCATTCATGAGAGAAGCTGGGGTGTCTCCCCTGCAGGCCTTGCCCCACCTGCCTGCACACTTTGTGTCTAGAGCCAGCTGTGGCCCCTCTGGTGTACCTTGTCTATGACCTGTGTCTCCTGCCCTCCTTTTCAGACACGGTCAGGCCCATCTGGACCAGGCAGGCACCCTGGGGCCTCAGGGCTCCAGCAGCAGCTTTGGGCAGGCTGCACTTGAACTTGGCCACCTCATAACTCATACTGAACAATTCAAGGGCATGTAGTGCATTTGAGATGTTGTGCAGCCACCACTGTGCCTCGTCGGGGATTGGGCTCTGTCATTGTCCTTCCTCAGGGGGACAGACAGGGTTGGAATGGCATCGAGGAAGAATTGCATCTGTTAAGAAGTATTTGCTATGGGCCAGGCACAGCTGCTCATGCCCAGTGGTGGCTTGGTGGCTCCAAAGTCTGAGGTGGGGAAGGGACTAGGGACAGAGATGCTGCTGGGGGTGAGTGTGGGGCACTGACAGTGCACCAGGGAGGGCCCAGGCCACGGGTGAACTCTCTGCAGATGGCTCTGTGGAAGCTGCTCTGAAGGTGAATAGAGCTCAGTTTAAAAGTACCTTTGGTTTTTTCATCTTAACTGAGCCATTTATTTGTTTGTTTTAGAGATGGTTCTCCCTCTGTTGCCCAGGCTTGTCTCACCTGGCCTCAATAACTCAGTCTCAAAGCACAATGCCCAGGCCTTTGGTCAGCCACTTTGAAGGCCCTCATCCCAATTTGGGAGTTGCTGCCAGGTGAGAGAAGTGGAAGGGTGACCTCAGGTTTCTGCAGCCAGGCATCAGGGGAGGGGACATGTGGTGATTCACCCTGGTCAGCACCAGCACGGGCTTTTTTTTTTTTTTTTTTTTTCAATTTTTGGCCAGGGCTGAGTTTGAACCGGCCACCTCCGGCATATGGGGCCAGTGCCCTACTCCTTTGAGTCACAGGCGCCCCGCCCAGCAGCATGGGCTTTTTAATCCTCTGCCTGTGGTCCCCCAAGAAGACGACTCCATGAGCTGTCTGGGCTCTTCCACAAATCCAGAAATCAAAAAAGAAGGAAGGCAGGCTAGGGTGACCCAAGCAAGCCTCTGCAAGTTCAGTTATAAAATGAAGTGTAAAACTCAGAATACTCTGAGGCCTGCAATTTTTGTGTTTCTGTGTGTGTGAGCTCAGGAAGCAAGGCTTTCCTGGGGTAGTTTTCCTGGAAGGTGGTTCATCAGAGTCAGGATATTGACATGTGTAAGGGAGGTAAAAACTTTCTCCTCTATCTCCTTTGGTTCTGTGTGTTCATCCCTACCAATTAAACTGATAGAAGATTATAGGAGCAAAGAGGCCTTTGTAGAAAAGAAGTCAGATCAAAGCAAATTGATGAATAAAGGGGTTTGTTTAGGTCAAGGATCAAGATGTGGACTGAACATTCACTACGTCTAATTCACTTTTTTTCAAAGTAAGATTACAATAAAGCGTTTTCTGTTAAAAAAGAAAAAAGGAGAGAGCAGTGCCTGTGTCTCAAAGGAGTAGGGTGCCAGCCCCATATGCTGGAGGTGGTGGGTGCAAACTAGCCCCAGCCAAAAACTGCAAGAAAAAAGAAAAAAGGAAAGAAAAGTCAAGACCCAGAAAAGCAGTAAGACCTGGGGCTTGTACGTCATCCTAATGGGGATGAGGCATCATGGAGGAGTGGCTTGATAGTGTAAAGGAACTGGGCTTCTGGGGCAGTAAATTGTGGGAAGTGGACACATGGGGAACTTGAGGGAGATAGGGGCCACTTAGAGAGGCCTGTTATGCAGAGTGGCTCTCATTCTGGGGTTAGGTGTTTCTGCCCAATGAGAGGGGCACCTTCACAGGGAATTCCCCGAGGCTGCTCCTACTCCTGCTCTCTCAGCTGTGCCCCAACACGTCCTGTGCTACGGCAGCGGGTGGCACAGCGGGTGGCACACTCTGACCATCTTCATGTACTTCGTACAGTTTCAGCCCAAGCCTCTGCCTCAGTATGCAGCTGTTTAAGGGTTGACCACATTGTTTTTCAGGGAGTGCAGACCCCACACTGCCTTCACACAGACCAGGCCAGAGGTCAAGACTGATGTTGGAGTGTAATGAAGTGCGGGGGAGCTCACAGGTGGCAGATGTGAATGCTTGCTTTCTTTTTTTTTTTTTTTTGAGACAGAGCCTCAAGCTGTCACCCTGGGTACAGTGTCGTGGCATCACAGCTCACAGCAACCTCCAATTCCTGGGCTCAAGCGAGTCTCCTGCCTCTGCCTCCCAAGTAGCTGGGACTACAGGCGCCCGCC